>JAIGNY010002634.1:842500-950000 GCA_020152595.1 Chiridota heheva
GTAAATTTTTAGCCAATTTTGAGTAAATGTTTTGCTACCTTTAGTAGAAATCAAAATAATATTCTCTGTTGCCTCTGTCTGTCCATAGACCTTAAGAAATTAAAAACTCAGCTTTTTTGAAGTTTTAAACTTTTTTTCTCTGAATTTGTCCACTTCAAGAGCAACAAAGAAACAGCCATTGCTTTTTTTTTTCTTTTTCTGATTCATAATCATTAACATTTCCTTCAGCAGAGTACATTGTTTTTTTTTGTTTTGTTGATACTTAAGCACAGCCAGGTCTTTCATCACTTGTATAGACTGGGAAGAGTTTTCTGCCGCAAGTTTCAGATTTTCATCTCAGTTTTACCTCACATTGCCGGAAAAACTGACGCCAACGTAATAAAATTAGAGAGGTGTTTCGTCTTTCATTGCTGATTGAACTCTTGCTGAATTTTCATAATTTTTTTTTAATGATTAAGCATACGACCATCCCCTCTAGCATTAAAGGATGTGCCTTGTATTCCAACACCTCATTTAAGGTATACAAATAGGTCATGAAATTTCTATGCTTCTAAGGTGTTTATTTCTTTATTTGATTCGAGGCGCTCATTTTTCTTATCTACATTTTTTAGTGTTTTATATTATTTAACTTTTTTTCTTTTTTTCTCTCTCTTTTCCTCATGATAGGTTTTTGTGAACAACGAACTGGTCACAACAATCAGTGAGGGAGGAAGCTTTGGTGAACTTGCCCTTATATACGGTACCCCACGACAAGCAACAGTAAAGGTGACAATATGAATATTCATGTCTCTGAATTATTGTGTTATTCATCAGGCAGAAGAACAGCTCTTATTCAAATTTATCAAATTTATATAACCCAATATCTAAAAACATTTATTCAAATGTGTCTATCAACAGAAATATAATGTAAAGATATAAGAGAATAGCCAAAACCTGAGGTATATTCTTGTGTTTTTTCGGAATTTATTCTGTTGTTCCTCAGGCAGGAGAACAAGGTCACATTCAAATTCATCACTAAAAATATTTATTCAAATGTGTCTATTAACAGACACATAAATAAAGATAGAAGAAAATAACCGAAAATGGAGATAAAGTAAAATAGAATTATTAAATTCTGAAACAGGAAGTAGATTAAATGTGAAGTAACGCGAACACTATCTGGAGTGAAAATGTATTCGCTTTGGAGTGCCCAAACTCTTTTATTTATTTGGCCAAACCAAAATTGTATCATTGCAAAATGGCAGTGTGGAATTGAATAAATGTATTTGCAAGAGCCTTTATTCGGAGCTTGCTAATAGGGCGTCTTTATTCTGAAGTCTACGGCCACAGCCAGCTCTTTTGATAGAGCTATGCTTGTCTGGATGTTTCTTTTAAAACATCAGGGTGGAATTTACAAATCTTGGAATGTAACCAGTACATTTTATATCTTGAAGCCTTGTGCAAATATACCATGTGAAACCCAAGTGAAAAATTAATATCTTGAAGCCTTGTGCAAATATACCATGTGAAGCCCAAGTGAAAAATTGATATCTTGAAGCCTTGTGCAAACATACCATGTGAAGCCCAAGTGAAAAATTAATATCTTGAAGCCTTGTGCAAATATACCATGTGAAGCCCAGGTGAAAAATTAATATCTTGAAGCCTTGTGCAAATATACCATGTAAAGCCCAAGTGAAAAATTAATATCTTGAAGCCTTGTGCAAATATACCATGTAAAGCCCAAGTGAAAAATTAATATCTTGAAGCCTTGTGCAAATATACCATGTGAAGCCCAAGTGAAAAATAAAAAACTTGAAGCCTTGTGCAAATATACCATGTGAAGCCCAGGTGAAAAATTGCCCTTAGGAGAACATGGTGTTTCTCCTACACAATCTAAATGTATGGTCAATGGACAAGTTGATGTGTTAATCTTGCAATCAACCAGCAGTGTAGTTAGGAGGGGGCAGCGGGAAAATAGCCCCAGGTGGTAATCCTCGCCCCACAGGGTCAAACTGCATATGTTAAAACTGTATATAGCAAGTTGCTTGTATATCAATGTACCCCTCCTCCATTTTTGAAATTATGGTGCTGCCTGTTGTACGCTACCAAATGTTTCTTGTGGTAAAATGCTCTGGATATTGATGGAAACGCACAGCACAAGGAATCCAAGATCAACAGAACTGTGACTGCAGTTGATTTTGTAGAAAACAAGAATAAAAGTACAAATTGCAGATTTTTAAATGTGAGCATGAATGGCATCATATTTTGTAATACAATCCTGCCTTAAATGATGACAGTCTAAAGCCAAGGTTATTAGGGTAGTAGAACTGATTTTTCTGATAGTCATCTGGGAATCTCTGATCAGTACTTCAGAGATTTGTTTGTAGTTCAATTGTTACATCTTTTTGGTCGTTAAACCAATTTGAAAGTCGTTGCACCCGGAGCAGTATTTGCTGTAATTGACGTTGGTTATATTTTATAAGTGGAATATAATATTTGGGTCTATGTTTGACTTTGTATATACAAAGCTTGTTTTGTACGATGTAAACCAAAAATTAAAAGCTCCTGCAACAAGTACCATTAATAAGATTGCATGGTGTGTTCATCATCATGCAAGTTACATTTTGATTATTTAGATTTCATTATTGCTTAATTTCTATGAAACAGATCAAGAAATCTAACAATCTGAGCACATTAAACATGATACTTACGTCATGAATGATTTTGAAGAAAGACTAAGTTATTCAGGTACATGAACTGTTGCTTTTTTTTACGTACCACAATTTTCATTCACTAATATTCAAGTTTGTTTTTTTCCTTGTAAAATATCAATTTAAACTTTGTTTTAGCCAGGAACTAGGATAGGGTAGAATTAATTCAGTGAAATATCATAAATTCAAGTCCTTGTGTTTGGTGACATCATTTGTGTGATTGCAATAGTACATCATGCAAGACACAGCCAGGTCTCCATTGCTCACCAGGCTCCGGCAGCAGCTCAGATTGCTCACCAGACTCTAGCAGCAGCTCAGATTGCTCACCAGGCTCCAGCAGCAGCTCAAATTGCTCACCAGGCTCCGGCAGCAGCTCAAATTGCTCACCAGGCTCTGGCAGCAGCTCAGATTGCTCACCAGGCTCCGGCAGCAGCTCAAAATGCTCACCAGGCTCCAGCAGCAGCTCAAATTGCTCATCAGGCTCCGGCAACAGCTCAGATTGCTCACCAGGCTCCGGCAGCAGCTCAAATTGCTCACCAGGCTCCAGCAGCAGCTCAAATTGCTCACCAGGCTCCGGCAACAGCTCAAATTGCTCACCAGGCTCCGGCAACAGCTCAAATTGCTCACCAGGCTCCGGCAGCAACTCAATATCAATGCAATGAAGGAAAGTGAGCTCCGGTATATTAAAGCATACTCCATTTTTTCCCAATTGTCAAATGGTATGGGATTTCTTTCTAGTGAAGAAATATGATAAAACACTATTTTTGATTTGTTTTTGGTGAGTGTTGCACATAATGAATCTTTCTCAAACTTTTCATTCCATTTGTGATCCTAACAGGCAAGGACATACCTGAAACTGTGGGGCATCGACAGAGATAGTTATCGACGAATCCTTATGGTGAGCTTGTAATTACCTTCTCTATGATAAATTTTGTAATCATTTCAAATGCAGGGATTCCTATTTTTGGAAAGGTTGTCACTACACTTATCAAAGCCAAGGTTTGACAACTTCATCTGCATAGATCGCTCAAAAACATACTTTATCCACTTTTTGTAATTATGGCAAACAAATCATAAAGAAAGAATGCCCATTCAGACAAGTAAAACATTTACTTACATGAACTATAAATGATAGCAACTTCTTTTTCAGATGTTCAATTCAGGGGCAGGTATCCCTATAGGCTGCATAGGCTTAACCCTAAGGCCCAGGGTCTTTGGGGAGGGGGCACCAAAATTGTATGTAAAAAAAGAAATCATGCTCTAACATCATCTTTAAAAAAGAGAAGTAAAAATAATCAGGAGAGAAACAAAATTCAAAATTGCAATTAGGGTCATGTTTGACCTGCAAAGTCATGAATAATTTCCTGATAGTCAAGTTTGCGCAAACGATCTTGATGTGTGGGGATCGTTAAAGTCCAAATGTTAATGGCCCACCATCAGTCCATTGGACTTACGAACTGCGGTAGAAAGTGAACTTTGTAGGATTAGCAGATGATGAGATTAGTGTTTTCAATCAAAGTTATAAGAAGTCATAAATCATGAAAATTTGTATAGCGTATATTTACAAAAGGGCCCAGTCATACAGACTCAGCCTAAAGGCTCATAAAAGCTTGATCCATCTCTGTGTTCAATATATTCATGGGGTAGGTTAGAAGCTGATAGAAAGAGCACTGCAGACACCCTGTGTGACAAAGCTTGATTCCACAGCTTTGCAGACAGATATGCCAAACATCAAAGTATGTCGTTTGCAGCTCTTCCTGCCCCATTCAGCTGTTGAGAGAAGTGGCAATAGGTTAAATCGCGCTCGCCGTCCTATGAAGGGGGCTTTTAGCCGTCTGTCTCGATGGTAGGACAGTAACACCCTGCTTAGTTCTCTGAACACTATTCGAGAAGAGAAGCGTGAAAACGTGGTGTTCATTCACTTCCAGTCCTGCCCAATCAAGCCCAAATACCTGTGTACCGATTCGTCTGGCTGCTTTAAGGCCCTGACAAAAGGCACTATATAAATCGATGTCTAATAATTATCTTGTCAAGCTGCTTACATTTCCCCAAGTTAATAAGGTACAGGTAGCCTACCTGTTGTATTGTTTTTTCTCCAATTAACATTTAAAATGCCACAAACTTGTAACTGCATGACCATTGCCACCTGGTAAAGACCCCATTTTGGGCCCCTCTCCCCCTCCCCCTTTCTGGCTCAAAATTTGCAAATTTTCAGAAAGCTGTGAAATGATTTTATTCAGTTGTGCAAAGTATTTCAAAAGAATCTAGCTAATTGTATCTATGACCACCCCATCATAGTGGACCTGGTCATTTTGCTTGGTTGTTGTTCAAAATGGACTTCACCTGCAGGGATCAGTGAACTGGCTTGGAAATTGTTAAGAGAGGAATTGAATGAAAACATGATGAACAACAGAAATTCCACTAAATCAAGCTAATGCTGTAGATGCAACTGGGGATCATGTTCACTGAATTTTAATATCAGATGTTTGTGCGAGAAAGGCATGACATTGTTCATTCATTGGGGACATACCCCTCCACCAAAAACTTTTTGCAGAGGGGACAAGTGTTTGTTTTTCTCCTAGTAATATCCTCAATAGTAAGCTTGTTGCTGTTTTGTATATTTCTTATCTGTGCTCCAAATTTCAAAATAATTTCCTCACTGGGGAAATCTCAAATGAGCCAGACAACAGACATGTTTCTGTGCATGTCTGAGTTTCTTCTGAGAATGCATGAATTTGGTTTGAAATAGCTTGAAGAGTTTTGTTGTTTTAATTCAATTTTTGCATAAACAGGCAGGTGAACATTTTGCTGCCATGTGACTGCGGAGGTATTAGTGGGATATTTTGAGCCAAACAAATTGTATTATGTAAAGGTTCCATTGTGTCAACACTAGTTTTCTAAATAAAAGGGAACTAAAGTCACCCGGCTGTAATTCTGCTAACTGTCACAGCTTTTGGTTGAATATAATTATCATCGGGACACTTTGGGAATATTAGAGCTGCCATTGTAAAAACACATTGGTATTTGCAAGTTTTTCACAGACTTTGTAAACTACAATCTACACACATAAGGCTTACCTTTTCCCAGTTCCTTTAAAAATTATCATATCAGCCAATGTTTAAACATTACACATGCAGTTTTATATCAATCTCCTCATAGGTAGAAGGTAGAAAATATATTACAATTAAAGAGTTCAGTTTAAATGATTAGTTCAGGGGTCAAGCAAGTTCATATGATATGAAAGAAGACTTCAAAAGAAACAAAATGGGAAGAAAGTATTCAATAATCTTATTTTGTTCAGGAAGATATTAAGTTTTAAGTGGTGTATCATTTGTGTAGAAATGACTGAAATCAGACTAGTTGTGATGTCACAGCCTCAGATTCCTAAAAGTCTTTATGTATTCCATCATATTTTGTCCTGTAATTTTGTGGCTTTAAAACCATTGGATTTGTTAGGAAAGTAGTCAAACAGAATCTAGTAAGGGTACCACCTGAAGAAAGTTAGAAGAAAAAAAATTCAAATTGTAAAAAGTTGAATCAGTTTTCTTTGAAATACATTAAGAATTGGTTAAAATGTGAGGATTAGGGCCCCAGACCTCCCATAGTAAACTTACTACACCAGTCATTTCTACAAAGATAAGACAGAGCTTAAAATTGAATATCTACCTTAAAGGAATAAGATTTTGGAATGATTTCTTCACCATTTTGTTTCTTGTAAAGCCCTGTTTCATAACTTGCTTGACTACTGAACTAATCCTTAAAGACATGTCCATCTTGTAAGATAAAACAAGAGAAACCACTTTTAAGAAAATACATCAAGACTTTTAAGGATGTGATTACTAGTCTGATTTCAGTCATTTCTACACATATAATCTTCTTCGCCCTTTTTTTCCATATTTTCATTAGTTATCTTTTTAACCTAAGTTAATTAAATAGCTATATTGACACTTTTCATCCAAGTACTACTGCTTGTTTTGAAGCAATGATAAAAAGATTCAAATCAACAAAAAAGATGGAGCCACCATAAGATGATGTACTACAGGCAACTGAAAACAACTTCAAAAGTTCACCATGAGATGATGTACTACAGGCAACTGAAAACAACTTAAAGGTTCACCATTAGATGATGTACTACAGGCAACTGAAAACAACTTAAAGGTTCACCATTAGATGATCTACTACAGGCAACTGAAAACAACTTAAAGGTTCACCATAAGATGATGTACTACAGGCAACTGAAAACAACTTAAAGGTTCACCATTAGATGATCTACTACAGGCAACTGAAAACAACTTAAAGGTTCACCATAAGATGATGTACTACAGGCAACTGAAAACAACTTAAGGTTCACCATTAGATGATGTACTACAGGCAACTGAAAACAACTTAAAGTTCACCATAAGATGATGTACTACAGGCAACTGAAAACAACTTAAAGGTTCACCATTAGATGATGTACTACAGGCAACTGAAAACAACTAAAGTTCACCATAAGATGATGTACTACAGACAACTGAAAACAACTTAAGTTCACCATTAGATGATATACTACTGGCAACTGAAAACAACTAAAAGGTTCACCATTAGATGATGTACTACAGACAACTGAAAACAACTTAAAAGTTCACCATTAGATGATGTACTACAGGCAACTGAAAAACAGGTTCAAAGGTTCACCAATAAGATGATATACTACAGGCAACTGAAAACAACTACAGGCAACTGAAAAAGGTTCACCATAAGATGATGTACTACAGGCAACTGAAAACAACTTAAAGGTTCACCATTAGATGATGTACTACAGACAACTGAAAACAACTTAAAGGTTCACCATAAGATGATGTACTACAGGCAACTGAAAACAACTTAAAAGTTCACCATTAGATGATGTACTACAGACAACTGAAAACAACTTAAAAGTTCACCATAAGATGATGTACTACAGGCAACTGAAAACAACTTAAAGGTTCACCATTAGATGATCTACTACAGGCAACTGAAAACAACTTAAAGGTTAAGATGATGTTCAACTGAAAACAACTTAAAAGTTCACCATTAGATGATCTACTACAGGCAACTGAAAACAACTTAAAGGTTCACCATAAGATGATGTACTACAGGCAACTGAAAACAACTTAAGTTCACCATAAGATGATGTACTACAGACAACTGAAAACAACTTAAAGGTTCACCATTAGATGATATACTACAGGCAACTGAAAACAACTTAAAGGTTCACCATGAGATGATCTACTACAGGCAACTGAAAACAACTTAAAAGTTCACCATGAGATGATGTACTACAGGCAACTGAAAACAACTTAAAGGTTCACCATAAGATGATGTACTACAGACAACTGAAAACAACTTAAGTTCACCAAGTTCTGAAAACCATCACCAAGATGATGTACTACAGACAACTGAAAACAACTTAAAAGGTTCACCATAAGATGATTACACAGGCAACTGAAAACAACTTGAAGGTTCACCATTAGATGATGTACTACAGGCAACTGAAAACAACTTAAGTTCACCATAAGATGATGTACTACAGGCAACTGAAAACAACTTAAGTTCACCATAAGATGATGTACTACAGGCAACTGAAAAAACAACATTAGATGATGTACTACAGGCAACTGAAAACAAAGGTTCACCATAAGATGATGTACTACAGACAACTGAAAACAACTTAAAGGTTCACCATAAGATGATCTACTACAGACAACTGAAAACAACTGAAAACAAAAGTTCACCATGAGATGATGTACTACAGGCAACTGAAAACAACTTAAAGGTTCACCATAAGATGATCTACTACAGACAACTGAAAACAACTTAAAGGTTCACCATAAGATGATGTACTACAGGCAACTGAAAACAACTTAAAGGTTCACCATAAGATGATCTACTACAGACAACTGAAAACAACTTAAAGGTTCACCATAAGATGATGTACTACAGGCAACTGAAAACAACTTAAAGGTTCACCATAAGATGATGTACTACAGACAACTGAAAACAACTTAAAAGTTCACCATTAGATGATGTACTACAGACAACTGAAAACAACTTAAAAGTTCACCATGAGATGATGTACTACAGGCAACTGAAAACAACTTAAAGGTTCACCATTAGATGATATACTACAGACAACTGAAAACAACTTAAAAGTTCACCATTAGATGATGTACTACAGACAACTGAAAACAACTTAAAAGTTCACCATGAGATGATGTACTACAGGCAACTGAAAACAACTTAAAGGTTCACCATTAGATGATATACTACAGACAACTGAAAACAACTTAAAGGTTCACCATGAGATGATATACTACAGACAACTGAAAACAACTTAAAAGTTCACCATTAGATGATGTACTACAGGCAACTGAAAACAACTTAAAGGTTCACCATAAGATGATGTACTACAGGCAACTGAAAACAACTTAAAGGTTCACCATAAGATGATCTACTACAGACAACTGAAAACAACTTAAAGGTTCACCATTAGATGATGTACTACAGACAACTGAAAACAACTTAAAAGTTCACCATGAGATGATGTACTACAGGCAACTGAAAACAATTTAAAGGTTCACCATGAGATGATGTACTACAGACAACTGAAAACAACTTAAAGGTTCACCATTAGATGATATACTACTGGCAACTGAAAACAACTAAAAGGTTCACCATTAGATGATGTACTACAGACAACTGAAAACAACTTAAAAGTTCACCATTAGATGATATACTACTGGCAACTGAAAACAACTAAAAGGTTCACCATTAGATGATGTACTACAGACAACTGAAAACAACTTAAAAGTTCACCATTAGATGATATACTACTGGCAACTGAGGTTCACCATTACTGATAGATGATGTACTACAGGCAACTGAAAAACAACTTAAGGTTCACCATTAGAAAGGCAACTGAAAATAACTAAAAGGTTCACCATTAGATGATGTACTACAGACAACTGAAAACAACTTAAAGGTTCACCATTAGATGATCTACTACAGGCAACTGAAAACAACTTAAAGGTTCACCATTAGATGATGTACTACAGGCAACTGAAAACAACTTAAAGGTTCACCATAATAAGATGATGTACTACAGGCAACTGAAAACAACTTAAAAGTTCACCATAAGATGATCTACTACAGGCAACTGAAAACAACTTAAAAGTTCACCATTAGATGATACTACTGAAAACAACAGGTTCACCATTAGATGATGTACTACAGGCAACTGAAAACAACTTAAAGGTTCACCATTAAGATGATGTACTACAGGCAACTGAAAACAACTTAAAGGTTCACCATAAGATGATGTACTACAGGCAACTGAAAACAACTTAAAAGTTCACCATAAGATGATCTACTACAGGCAACTGAAAACAACTTAAAGGTTCACCATTAGATGATGTACTACAGGCAACTGAAAACAACTTAAAAGTTCACCATAAGATGATGTACTACAGACAACTGAAAACAACTTAAAGGTTCACCATGAGATGATGTACTACAGGCAACTGAAAACAACTTAAAGGTTCACCATAAGATGATGTACTACAGACAACTGAAAACAACTTAAAGGTTCACCATAAGATGATGTACTACAGGCAATTGAAAACAACTTAAAGGTTCACCATAAGATGATGTACTACAGGCAACTGAAAACAACTTAAAGGTTCACCATAAGATGATCTACTACAGGCAACTGAAAACAACTTAAAGGTTCACCATAAGATGATATACTACAGGCAACTGAAAACAACTTAAAGGTTCACCATTAGATGATGTACTACAGGCAACTGAAAACAACTTAAAGGTTCACCATTAGATGATCTACTACAGGCAACTGAAAACAACTTAAAGGTTCACCATAAGATGATGTACTACAGGCAACTGAAAACAAAACCATTAGATGATGTACTACAGGCAACTGAAAACAACTTAAAGGTTCACCATTAGATGATGTACTACAGGCAACTGAAAACAACTTAAAGGTTCACCATAAGATGATGTACTACAGGCAACTGAAAACAACTTAAAGGTTCACCATGAGATGATATACTACAGGCAACTGAAAACAACTTAAAGGTTCACCATGAGATGATGTACTACAGGCAACTGAAAACAACTAAAGTTCACCATTAGATGATGTACTACAGGCAACTGAAAACAACTTAAAGGTTCACCATAAGATGATGTACTACAGGCAACTGAAAACAACTTAAAGGTTCACCATAAGATGATATACTACAGGCAACTGAAAACAACTTAAAGGTTCACCATGAGATGATGTACTACAGGCAACTGAAAACAACTAAAGTTCACCATTAGATGATGTACTACAGGCAACTGAAAACAACTTAAAGGTTCACCATAAGATGATGTACTACAGGCAACTGAAAACAACTTAAAGGTTCACCATAAGATGATGTACTACAGACAACTGAAAACAACCTTAAAGGTTCATAGCCTACAGGCAGCATTAGCTAAATTGTTTGCGACCTCCTGAGACTTATGAAACTGTTAACCAATATTAGATACAAAATTGTAAGCTGTTTTATTGTTTGGACGTACTTTGGCAAAAATGATATGCAAATTTGGTGATTTCCAGAAACATGCCATTTTGGCTCATTTAATTTACTGTTCGTCACAGTACCTGCAGCAGAACAGCTTACCATTTTAAAACTTGGAAGAGACATTCTCAATTTTACTTTTAAAAAAAAAAACACTCTAATAACTTGAAGGAGAGCAACTGACTTTGATGAAAAAGACATTTTAACCTCTGCAATCTTTTAAGCTTTGCTAATGGATGAAGTGAAAATGCCATTTGTATTGCTAAAACGAAGCTGAAAGACTAAAAGAAGATTTTAAAATAACTTGACTTCATGTTTGGGCAACTGTAGATTTAGACAGGTATCTACCCAGTCTCTTTGTCCCCAATACAAAGACTAAGGAATACGTCCCCCATTTGTAGTTCAGTGATTGCCAACAGTGTGGTGGAAATTTATCTTTTGAGCTAGTCTTCATATTTTGATGGAGGAAAAACTATAGGAACTGATGGATTCAATGTGACACCATAATAGAGTGCATAGTGCTTTTGTTGCTGAAAACGAATTAGTTTGTTGGTGAAAACAAATCTTGTTTAGCATTACAGCTAGTTTAAAATTAGTCACCTTTAGAGGCCAAAATCTCTACCTTTCCTGGTTTTGAAAGGGAATTATTGTCATTTTGGTGGAAATATCATATAAAATATTTTTCTGAAGTTTCAAAATAAAATTATTTACTGGATTTGAAGAAGAGAAAAAAAAATCCTGAAGTAAAACTCTAAATATGTGGACCTACTTTGTCACTTGATTAAATGTGACCGTAGGTAAATTATGGGATGCGCCAGCCATTAAATAGATCAATATCTAGGCTTCTCAAAGCAAAGAAATCTTTAACAACTCATATCAAAAGGTAAATAAAAGTTGAATAACAGATAGCAGTCCTTTAAGTTAAATTAGATCAAAAACTCATAAAAAACATACATATGATTACAGAGCTAGAGAATGGAAAAAAGAATGGTATAACTTTTGATGCTGTATATATGTATGGAAATTCATCAATCTTTCCTACTTCACTTTCGATGAAAGTTAGGAAAATATTATCTGGTGAACAAAGGCCACAAGTGTAAAGTTACTGTCAATTTTGTTCATTTTCTTCAGGCTGTTTTTTTCTGGGTTTATTAAATTTTTTGTAAGTTTTAAAACTTATCTTTCTTTTAGATGATTATGGGTCTCCTTTCAGACATTGGATTTTGATTTAATTGATGCGGAAACCAACCCACGCATGTAATGCAATTTCATTGGATAAGGTGTTTAAGATACAAGTAGTTTAAACTTCCATTTGTTTGCTGGAAATGCACAAGTGCAGCTTTGATCTTATCTTTCTTAAACTTTCCAGCATTTGAATTTCATATGACCTGGTGTGAATGAATAATGTCCATTATTTCATCACTTATGCACAAACTCTTGGAATTGGAATTATTGAGTTTACACTGATAGATTTGTTTTCATCTTTTCATTGAACTCAAAAAATTTGTTACTCTTCGAAAGGTTTGTCAGATAAATTCTCTGGATAGAATTTCACTCTGCCGTTGTTATATTACATGGATACTTTGGTGAGTGGCGTGTTTTGTCAAGTTGTGACAAATTCAGTCTCGTAATACTTATCGCATAATCTTGATTATTCTTGATCACATTTGATTTGTATGATTTTGTTCATTTTTTATCTCAGGGAAGCACCTTGAGGAAACGGAAGATGTATGAAGAATTCTTAAGCAAAGTTTCTATTTTGGGTGAGTTGATATTTTGATTTAAATCCTGGCAGATTTATCGAGGGTGATTATATTAGATGTTGTGTAAAAATAAGTGTGTTGAAGATGATAAATGTGTTCGTTATTTTGTTTGGTGCATTTGTTTACATTCTTATAATGGATGGATTTTTTTTTTTTTTTTTTTTTTTTTATAAAACTTGAATAAATGAACTGAAACTTATGCACATAAAATAATGCTTCAGTAATTTTGTGGGTTATTTTTACTTACTTATTTTCAAAATTTGACAAAACAGTCCCTTTTTATTTTTGTGATGGCATGTTTTTAGACTAATCATAAACTATACTTTCATGAGGCTTCTGAATAATATGTTTGAAGTGTCTTTCAGTTATCAGAATATTGAGTTTTTGTAGGTACATATATTACAGAATTGGGTTGGTGGTCAGGAAAATGTACCTTTATGTCATAAATGACAAAAAGGATTAACAGAACTGAAGAAACTGCTCGGATATGTTGCTACTATTTTCAGTAGATATCAATTTTATAAGATGTCACAAATTTGTTGAAAAATGACTAGTGTAGCACATCTACTATTGATGAGTGACATACACTCACTGCTTAACAAATGTTCATGTCTGATCCTAATTCAATATTTTTGAATAATTAAATCATGTCTTATCCTAATTCAATATTTTTGAATAATTAAAAGGATTTGTTCTCAATTTCTTCTGATTGTAAACCACAGTTTAAATTCTGTAGATTCTGTTTTATTGCTGTTGTTACATATCCATTGTTTAGAAGTCACTGAATTTCAATATTTTTATTAGAATATGCAAAAACTCTTGCAGGATGGGTCAGGTGTTGGTGTCACCTTTTGGATGATCACTTATTTCAATACAAATCTGATAGAGGTTTAAAATTTTGAAACCCAATGGGTCTACAAGTTTGATTTATATGAATGCCAAGACAACAAACTTTTCAATAAAAAATTCAAAATAAAAAAAATATTGACGTAAATTTGCTAATTTTAGGCAAAATTAGGTCAAAATTACTCAATTTTTTTGAGCTTGTATTATTTCTTGTGAATAATGAAAATGGAGGTTTTTTTTTTTTTTACACACTTAGATTGTTTGTGAAATTTCCATTCCATTGATACCAGTCCAAATTTTTTTTTTTCTTAAAGCAAAACCTGCAAAAACAATGAAAATAAACCAAAAAATAATCACCCCTGTAATTACTTGCAAAAAATGAAGCCACGCATCCAGTTCGGTTTTCGAACCCAGGTCCGCTCACGTGAAGCCATGCATGCATACCACTACACCTATGAATAAGTAAATCATAGGTTATTTTGCATTGGGCAGTTGTATTGCGATCGGGAACTCAAATTTTGTCACAAATTGGTCTAAAAAAGAGCTAAAAATCATGATATTTTGCCAAAAAATGGTATTGATGGTAGGGGCAGTCAAACTTCAACCAGAATTGATGTCTTTGAAGGTTTCTCATGGGTTTTTAAGGCAAAAGCAAGGTCTTGAAGTAATTAATTTGTTTGAATGAGATCTTACAAAATTTAGCGAAATTTGACTTTTTACCCATTTTTAAGTGAGTATAACTCAAACATTCTCAATATAACCCTCATAAAGAATGTTAATTTATTAAAAGAACTATAATAGCTCTTTCAAATGATACCAGGTTCACTGATGTGGGCCTATGTGACGTTGCAAAATAATTTTTCGAAAAAGTGCATGTCCATGCGTTCTTGACAAGAACACGTGAGCCTTTAAGGGTGAATGGAGTAAGAATTTGGAATACTGCCTTCATTGTTTTGTTGCTTTGAATGTCCCAGTAGACCTACACTCCAGTACATTGTTGGAGAGGCATCAGTACTTCTTCATCTGATCATTTCAGTTGGTTCTTTAATTGTCCTAGTAGACTTACACTCCAGTACATTGTTGGAGAGGCATCAGTACTTCTTCATCTGATCATTTCAGTTGGTTCTTTTAATGTCCCAGTAGACCTACACTCCAGTACATTGTTGGAGAGGCATCAGTACTTCTTCATCTGATCATTTCAGTTGGTTCTTTTAATGTCCCAGTAGACCTACACTCCAGTACATTGTTGGAGAGGCATCAGTACTTCTTCATCTGATCATTTCAGTTGGTTCTTTTAATGTCCCAGTAGACCTACCCTCCAGTACATTGTTGGAGAGGCATCAGTACTTCTTCATCTGATCATTTCAGTTGGTTCTTTTAATGTCCCAGTAGACCTACCCTCCAGTACATTGTTGAAGAGGCATCAGTACTTCTTCATCTGATCATTTCAGTTGGGTCTTTTAATGTCCCAGTAGACTTACACTCCAGTATATTGTTGGAAAGGCATCGGTACTTCTTCATCTGATCATTTCAGTTGGTTCTTTTAATGTCCCAGTAGACCTACACTCCAGTACATTGTTGGAGAGGCATCAGTACTTCTTCATCTGATCATTTCAGTTGGTTCTTTTAATGTCCCAGTAAACCTACCCTCCAGTACATTGTTGGAGAGGCATCAGTACTTCTTCATCTAATCATTTCAGTTGGTTCTTTTAATGTCCCAGTAGACCTACACTTCAGTACATTGTTTGAGAGGCATCAGTACTTCTTCATCTGATCATTTCAGTTGGTTCTTTTAATGTCCAAGTAGACCTACCCTCCAGTACATTGTTGGAGAGGCATCGGTACTTCTTCATCTGATCATTTCAGTTGTTTCTCTTAATGTCCCAGTAGACCTACACTCCAGTACATTGTTGGAGAGGCATCAGTACTTCTTCATCTGATCATTTCAGTTGGTTCTTTTAATGTCCCAGTAGACCTACACTCCAGTACATTGTTGGAAAGGCATCAGTACTTCTTCATCTGATCATTTCAGTTGGTTCTTTTAATGTCCCAGTAGACCTACCCTCCAGTACATTGTTGGAGAGGCATCAGTACTTCTTCATCTGATCATTTCAGTTGGTTCTTTTAATGTCCCAGTAGACCTACCCTCCAGTACATTGTTGGAGAGGCATCAGTACTTCTTCATCTGATCATTTCAGTTGGTTCTTTTCACAAAGCTTACTGTTGCATAGGATGTGCTTAAATTGTATATGCAACCATGGTGAATGGGACCCTATATTTTTGGCTTTCGCTACCAGACACCACATACTTGTAATCTGTGCATATAACTGACAAAATATATTGTGGCGTTCAAGTATGGAGATATAAAAGTGCTAATCACTGTGAGGTTGCATGGGAGAACCTGGTTATTCTCTCAAATGCTGAATTGCATTAGACCATGTGGTAAGCGTGGGCAATATTTTAATATTTTTCGATATTGACCCATATCAATATGGTCAATAATGAGTTCAAGAGTCATATTGATATGATGTTTTCCATCAATATTGTACTATACATGAACTAATAATGAAGTTAACATGACAACCAAACTTGCACCTTTCCTCATTATATAGCCACAAAACGTTTGTAATTTGTAATAATATCAAAGTTGCAGGCAGTCAATAATGTTAAGAGTTGATTAAGTCATCAATATTTCAATAAATATTACCTAAAGTTATGTTCCACAGGTAGGAAATTCTTAATTCCGGAGATACAGTACTCAGTTGTATGTATTGCGCAATAATATAAGTTAATTTTTATGATTCCTGATGGTTGAACAATTGCAATCAATGAGAATTTAATCCTTATTTAATCTAAATTACTTAAAAGGAATACCGCATCCCCAAATTTATGTGGAAAATACAATGTTAAAAACGATTCCTTTCAGAATAATGGGTGTTTATTTGAAGATTTATGTACTAATTTTCCATTCAATTCTGTAAATCTACTTAAAATTTGTACTTTCCATTTTTTGTGCTGGAGTAAAATTACAAAACAGTTATATTATTTTAATGTGACATCTTGCAATTTGCATATCGATATTTTGATATTATTTATATGTATCTAGTGATATATCAATATTGTTTGAAGGTGAATATTGCCCAAGCTTACCATGTGGTATGGAAAACGTGCCCGGTTCTTTAGCAAAGATAATTTAGTTGCCAAGAATTTCTGGAAAATAATGTCTGGTCTGGCAAGCATAGTCGAATGGTTAAGGGTCTTTATCAATGCTAGTCTACCCTGGGTTTTTTTTTTTTTTTTTTCCCTTCAAATATCATCCAAGGGTATTCATATGATTTTGTATCATACTTCAACAAATCCTCAATGCAGGTTTTAAAATGCCAGTTGTGTAATTCAATTGGCATTACTTGGTAACTTGGTTTTCGTTAAATTCATCTTATTCAATCAACTTGACGTAACACTAGGAAAAGGTTTTGTACTTATACTCCATGTATCAAATATGGACATGTCAATTTGAGATCGTGTAAGGCCCGAGAGATGCGCCAAATAAAGAGGTTGACACGTCTCCTGTGGTGTTCTAATACTCCACTTTTCCCTTGGTGCAAGTGTAAATTGAAGGAATACACTTTCAGCATCAGTTTTGCATGTAGACATATTTTGTAATGAAGAAAATCAACATTTCAAGGATACATTTGATGTGAGTGCTGCATTTGTGCCCTTAAGCAAGACATTTCAGTCCAATCATCTCTAAATGAATACCAGCACTGCTGGTTGACCTGCGACCTGCTGGTTGACCTGCGACCTCGAGTTGACCTGCGATGGACTGAGGTCCTACTGGGAGTCATGTGCTCTTCTCCACTTGCATCATGGAAACTGTGGGATAAGCACCTTCAAGGCTCAAGTATGGAAGTACATACTAGATAGTTGAGGGATGGGCAAGTGTTGCAAATTTCAGCACTTAAAGACACAAATCAAGAGTCATTGAAATGGAAATTTTGTGTTGTATCAGTCACAATTCATAGGAGCAAGAGTTTAAAATGAAGTTCTTTTCTGAGATCATTGAAAATCATAATAAAAATTTAAAGATTGCAAATCTTTGGGATAAACAATAGATCATTTTCCTTGGTAACAACTCACTACTGAACCTCTATAAACACCTTTCACTGGCAATTTCTTTGTGCTTGCAACTGTTCAAATTTGTCAGAAGAAACTTCACAAATATTCATTCTTCCAGTCGTTCCTGCCTTAGCTGAACTGGATCAAGAAGGATTCCAAGTGTTTGTGGAAACTGATACCAAAATATATTGTGTGAAATTGTAATAAATTGGATTACCTTTCACACTCGTATCATTTACTCTTTAACCAAATAGTTTTGTCCGAGAAAATTTTATAGTTTGATTTGTGGTGAAGCTGAATATCAGAAAAAATGTAATTCACTTCCTCTCAAATCGTGACAAATCTAGCAGAGGTATGATTACAATTTGCAAGACTTTAATCTAAAGTAATATTAAGACTTTAAACAGGTACAAACGTAAGTAATCTCCTTCTGATATTACGACAAAAACAGATTATTTGCCATAATAATTGTGACAGTTTGGCTCCTTTTGCAGGAAATAGGTGAAACTCCCTATTCCTTAGCCCCAGCGTGATCAAATCATGACTGCAATTTTTCGGAAGTTTGTTTTCAAAATTAATTTTTACAACTTTTCTTTCGTTTTTTATCACTACAAGTTTGGTTTATATGAATGCTGAGACAAACTTTTCAATGAAAAATTCAAAATAAAGAAAATATCGACATGAATATAAAAACTTGCAAACTTGAGGCATAATTAGGTTGAAATTACTCAATTTTTTTTAGTTTGTATTATTTCTTGTAAATAAACGAAAATGGGGGATGTTTTTAATCTATTTAGATTGTTTGTGAAATTTCCTTTCAATTGATACCAGTCTAATTTTTTTCTCAAAATAAAACATGCAAAAACAATGAAAATAAACAAACAAGAAAATAATCACCCCTGTAATTACTCGAAAAAAACAAAGCCGCGTATCCGGTTCGATTCTTAAACCCGGGTCGCTTACGTGAACTTCCCGCACGCACACTGCGTATGAGTACATTGTGGGTTTATTTTAGATTTAGATTTTGGTCTGGACAAAGAGGGGGTAGTTTCTCTTTTGAATTTCAGTCCAAATGTGTGGAATTACGAATCTAATAATATATGTTGCAATCAGGAACTACAATTTTTGTCAAAAATTGCTCTCAAAAAGGCTAAAAATCATCAAATTTTGCCAAAAAAAGATACTGATGATGGGGGCAGTCAAAATTCGGCCAGAATTGGATGCATTAAAAAGTTTGACAGTTTCTCACAGGTTTTCAGGCAAAAGTAAGGTCTGGAAGTATGGCAAGAAAATTTTAGAAAACAAATTGTTTTTTTGTTAAAACAAATCATTTTTTTTATTTTCTCTATTTCCTCACAGTTTTTCTTAAAAATCTTCAACATAGCCCCCAACAAAAAGTTACATTTTCTGAAAGAACCATGCAAGTTTTTTTCAAATAATACCAGGATCACTGCTGTGGGCATATTTGACAAAGTAAATTTTTTGTTGTTGAAAAGTTCATGGGGATGGAAGGTTAAAAGAGATTCAAATGAAAAATAATAGTCAACTAAAATGTTCATACTTTCAACATTCAGTATTCCCTGGAGGGGTATGTGCTTCTTATGAGAGCACCTAGATCTTCTTTAAGTTTGTCATTGAGAAGTTGTGAAAATAGTTTGGAAAGCTTTGCAACTGGGGTAATTAATTAAATTGATCTACAAAGATAGCTGGTAATAACTTTTCTTTGAAAATTGATTTACCAGTCATTAGAATTTAATAAGAAAAATAAGATGGTGTGAAAGTGGTAAGGGCATGGCTGATTTTAATAATGGATCTATTAGTGCATTTTGCCTATGTGCAATCACCTGACACATAATTGATGCACAAAGTAGCAATTCCAAGGGAGCAACCTTGGGTACAGAATTTAAAGTTGTTTAACAACGAGTTTCTTTAAATATGTGTCAGGAATTAATAGTTGCATCATACACATGAGTTACGTTTAATTTATTTGGTAAAAGGTAATTTTTGGAGGAAGAGTTATTAATGCACTTTTACAATTGAAGGAAGATTTAATTGAGTCAGAATCAGCTACTTCATTTCGAAAAAATTTGGCAGAGGATTAAAAAACATGGAGATCAAAAACCACACAGCAAAAAGTATTAAAATAAGTTGCCATTTCAGGTAATTTACTCAGAAAATGAAACAAGCTAAACTTGATCCTTTAAAACAATAAGTTTTAATGGTAGATGATATCAAGCCTGAATACTTGGACTCAAGGTGGTCAAACGTGAAGAACTATGTAAACTCGCAATGCAAACTTGAAATAATCACAAGCTCATAGAGCAAAGGCATTCTTGTTCATATGTTTTACAAATTTTACAAAATACTTTTTTTTTGTTTGCATATGTCATGCATATGTCATGCATATGTCAACAACAAAAAACTTTTGATCAGCCATTTCTTAAAACCTAAATTTTGCTATTTTCAAAAGGTCAAAGCTGTTTCACTCAGAATGTATGCTCTTGTAATACTTGGAAATTAAGCCAAAAATGTTTGAGCTGTCCATAAAACCAATTATGTCAGTTGTTTGTTAAAACACAATATTACAATTCTACATTGTCTCCTTGAGCACCAGTCAAATCCATGCAGCTAGAGACGGCGCCCTGACTGGACCGGGAAGGGAAGTGAATAAACAATGCATTGTCATGCTTCTCTTTTCCAAATTGTGTGCAGAAAAGCACCTTGTTCATACTGGATCCACCAAGGGTGGGATCCAGAGTGAATCCCTTATACCCTCGTGCTGAATACCACTATGGTTGGTGGTAATTTAGGAATTTGCATGTTAGAAAAGTACAATTGTTTCCATATTGACAATATTGTTTCCTATTATTTGGGAAAAATTTGTACAGGGAAGTCCAGAATGGTCTATAATCTGACTAATCTTGTCTGTAATCTGAATCTGGTGTCTGGATTATTCACACTTCAAAGATGCTTGTATTTCATGACAAAGACCTGATTTAACTGAGGTGCTAACTGCCTTAGCTGTCACCACAAGCCTTCTAACCATATAGGGAGATGATTGTGTAATTTGTTGTCAGTGGGTGTATATAGATATATAAGACACCCATTGACTTTTTCAAAAAGTTTTGAAAGATTTGTAAAACTAAGGAGACCTAAGTAATTTTGGTGGTACATCATCAATAACTCCTGTGACTTTGGCAATATTCAGTCCCGGATCCGGGGGTGTGTTGGGTTGCCTAGGCTCCCCTAAAACTTGTCAAGGAAGAAATTGAGGGCTGATCATTTAGAAGAAAATGTAGAGAGAAAAAAATTATTCAAGGCATTTTAGCAGCCTAATTTATAAAAAATTGTGAATGTATATATGCCACAAATATTACTTTTGTCAAAGTCCATTATAAATATTTGGATTCATTGATATTTTTGAGCCTTAAATATATCTAATTTTGATTAAACTTGCTTTGTTTTGTACTTATTGAAATTCAATCCAATCATTTGTTTGCAATTCAAGTGTGGTTGATTTTCTTTAAGAGTTTTAAAGTTATCAGTCTATCAAAGAATATCTGAAATAATGAAAGTAGAATCATCATCACTTGCTGTCCACTAGCCTACACACTTCATCTCTGACCATCTCGGTGAATAAATTTGTGCTTAAAATCCTTTCTTGGTCCATACATAATCTGTATCTTTTTGTGAATCTGTAGATACTGGCTATTCTTGCGGTCATTCTTATTCGAATAAGCATATTTATTTACGGTCATTCTTATTCGAATAAGCATATTTATAAAACCTTTTAATATTCTTTACTCAAATTTGTCCGTAAGACACAAAGATTAAAATAATTTGTATTTTAAAAATCTGTCTCCAAAAATTTACATTTCAAAAAGTAGCCGAAATGGAGAAAATCAAGGGATTTTAGGCAGGTTTTAAGTTACATTTAAAAGCAAGCTGTATTGATTCTATCCCATTTCAAAACTAGGCCTCTTTTGACAATACAAGGGAGATTTGTGGGGGTAGCTAAAGCTATGTTTTTCTCATTAAAGATGTTAGTTGCCATAGCGACCACAGCTTAACATCAAAATTAAATAGGAAGATTAAGGGAACAAGTTTTTTATGTGCTCAGCATGTCATGATTTGTTCTCCATTTTATCTATATTTGAAAGATTAATTTTTGTTTTTGTTCTATGTGATATTTATGAAATGTATTTGCCAGTTTTTTAACAAAATTGAGGATTATTTGTGAACTGTAGGCTTCAATTATTGAACAATTTGGGGCCAAAAAGTAATTGTGGAGTTACTTTGGTTTTCAGAATTTATGAAACTCAGGTATTCTCAAAGCAATTTAGTGTATCAAATAAAAATAGTATTTTTCCTTTATTTAGAATTTAAAGTACATGAGCAGCTGGGCACAAAATGTGCATGTCATATCAATAATTGAATAAACAATGTTTTCAATAATTTAGAAAGGCAATTTATTTTGAAAGAAATACATACAAATTGTCTTTGAGATCTGCAATTATGACATCACACTGTACACTGTGAGTTTACTTTTCAACACACTGTGGAAATCTTGCGAAATGTAATCACAGAGAATAAGGCATCAGCACGGTTTTTACACCAAATTATTTCTTTGAACGTCCTCAATGATATACATGAAACGACAATTCACAGGAATATTCCTATCAATTTCAGCTAGAATATTCCTATCAATTTCAGCTTGTTGAATGCACTGCACATATTTTTATGACTTTCAAGCTTCAATGCTCATATTATAAACCACTTTAACCACAAGCAGATCTCGAGAAAAATATCTACACAGCTTAAGGGAGTACTGATACTTTGGTAAGTTTTATTGGCATCATTAGTTGGGAACCTAAATTTAGAGGCCCTAAGGGTTGGATATAGTTATGAAGGCAGAGAAGAAATGCCATAGGGAGTTTTCAGAAAGCCAAGCAAATGCACCAGTCCTGGTTTTATTCTCCCATACACATATTTATTTCATCACTTTTTTATGGATTTTTTCCAGTACAGTAAACATATTTTTTTTCGCGTTTGTTGAACTTGCTGTAGTAGTGTACTTCCAGAATGATTTAGTTAGTATACTTTCTACATTCTGTGCCGTGTTGTTACTTACATGTAAAGTGCAGTACAGTGTAATAATAACTTGCATGTTCTGAAATCAACTCTTCCGAGAGAAAAATTATGATTGTCGTTCAGTATGTGAAAAGTGTATCTATGCATAAGTTTGACAGATTTTAGGATTAATTAAAGATGAATGGTGAGGCGGAATGTTTATATTCATATTTAATGAACAGTTCAAAGGAATTAGGCCTGAATGGAATGACCCGACCCCAACTTTAGAACTGTCATTCGTGAGTGCAAAGTCCTTTGAACCATGCATTACTTATGCATATAAACATGATGCAAGAAACATTAAATCATGTGATAAAATTTCAGTGTTAGGTTGTTTAAATTGCATAAAAAAAAAAAAAGAATGAAAAGGAGAAAAATTTAAATACATTTTTCGTTTTGTTAAGAAATTCACCTGTTGTAAAAATGGACTAAACCAAATACTGAAGGTCGTGCAGTATGTAAATTTAATGCACTTATGACTATACAAGTAATCCACAGAAATTTTATAAAGTTATGAAACTCATGAGAAATAATAGAATCAAACATATTAGTACAAAAATGTCAGTTTTCCAAATGTTTTTTTAGATTATGCTGAACATTACTCCAGATATTTAGGGATCACCATGAATTTTTCACCTTTAATGTATATATGCTGATGTACATTTTCTCAAAGTTGTACCTCAACTTGAGGATTCTCCAAAAGGTCAAAGGTTGATGGATGTGTACTTTGTCTCTCCTCAGAGAATCTTGATGATTGGGAGCGTCTGACAGTTGCAGATGCCTTAGAGCCAGTTCACTTTGAAGACCAACAGAAGATTGTTGTTCAGGGAGAGCAGGGTGATGACTTCTTCATGATCATCGAGGTATGCAAACGAAAGGAGACTAACTTGTTATCACAAAGAGAATTTCGTTTGTAGATTGTAGTGGGGGCATAACAGGTAGTCCAGTGCTTAAAGATGGCTTTGGGCATTTGTAGATGTGAGTATGAGACTCTTTAAAAAGTCTGAATTGAGAGAAAGAAATCTTGACTGCATTTAAAGAACTAGTGAAAACTTGAGGCAGCATTAGCTCAGATCAAACTTTACACTTTGTACAAATTTTGGAATTTTCAGACCTATTCAAGAAAATATTTGTTTGGTTTATCAGTTGACTAGCTCTACATATGCTTGAAAACCATTGCTTTTTATTTCCTTTGCTGCAAGGCATTTCTGCTTAATTCACCTCTACCTGTATGCTGGGAAAAGATGTTCTGTAAGGCTTCAGTGGCTGAGACGGGAGTGACAATAGCATCTTGGACACACACTCTCAACTTAATATGTCATAATTTTTTTACCTTTGAAAATATAAATGGATTGGTAAAGAAGGACAGAGGGGTTAATAGGACAAAGTTTAATCCATTTTAGGTAAAATATGTTAGCAATTACAAGAAAATGAGTCTAGGAGGACTTTTCCAAAGCAGATTCTGAACCAGCTTCTTGAT
Organism: Chiridota heheva; assembly: GCA_020152595.1. NCBI lineage: Eukaryota > Metazoa > Echinodermata > Holothuroidea > Apodida > Chiridotidae > Chiridota > Chiridota heheva. The sequence continues at coordinate 867,123 of JAIGNY010002634.1, forward strand.
ATTATTTGAATAATTTAACATTTAGAGGATTTAGTTTATCTTTTTGAATTACATCAGCTTGAGACACAACTTTGAATTATGACTGACATCAATCTTGGACCAACATGTCATTAATGTCTTACTGGTTTAAAAAGCCAAGTATCATGCAGATCTTATTGGAATATGCAAAGGTAACACTTTTAGTTTGGGTGGTTCTGCATGTATACATCAAAACCCCACACCATGCTAGTGTTGAATGAAAGGTCAACTTAGTACAGTAACTCTTGTGGGTTTTTAATTCAGTACATGAATGGAGAGAAAATGAAGGTACAGATAATCAAAATGTGTGTTTATTGATAAAAACAGCAACCATGAACATGAAACAAATGTAAGAACAAATAGTCTCAGTGGCCGATGATCTTGTGTACATAGTAATGTACGCATATACACGTGTGATTGCATAAGATCAACTCAAGCCCCCTCTACCCTTTCAATCTTACAATAATTTTTGGCCCCCCAAAAAAAAAAAATAGTTTTAAGAGAGGGGCTGGCAGAAGAAAATAAGGCAGGCATGTTAAAGGTAGGGCTTACACATAAAAATTATATCAGGCAGTAAACGGATTATTGTGAAGGGAGTTACATCAAAATAATCCCAGCATGTGGAATTCCGAGCCAACGTTGAAAGGGGGAGCAGGGTTTTATTTCTTTTACTTTTGACGGGGAGGGTAGAATGGTGAATAATTGATGATATAGTTTTGGTCCGACTCGGATACGACCTATAATTCTTTAGATATTGAGGAAAATAAACTCAATTACGACTTTAAAATAAGAAGCTAATTAAGAGTAATTTAAATTTTTAATTTGATTGAAGATAAACTTTTGTGGTTGAATGGGTGTGTGATTGTTTGGTATTGCCAATATTGAGGTTTTTTGCATCAGTTGTGGGAAAATAGGGTGTGTAATGTGAGTGTCCACTAGCCTATCCTAACCCTTAACCCTCTTCAGTTCCAGTGTTTTAAATGCTGCCCTCATTTCCAGGACCAGCTTTTTTAAAGATATGATATGTATTCCAGTCTTGTAATTCAAACTTTATTTTCAAAATGAAAACAACCTTATAGAAGAAAGTGTTTTACATAAAAGTTAAGTACAATATAAGCTTTGATATGATACCAAAACCATATTTGTTGAACACTGCTGCGAATTCATGCTTCCACTCTGGCAAAAGGCCTACCCAAATGTACATTACCATTAGGCCTAGGCCTTATCTTAGCCCCAAGGTCGTCACCTTCATAATTTTCAGATCACTATTGTCTGAAAAACTTTTATTATTGTGTCAAATTTGTCTAAATCTCTAGGATCAGTAGATAATTCTGAACCATCAGTAGATAATTCTGAACCATCAGTAGATAATTCTGAACCATCAGGAGTACTTTCCTCAAAATTTGAAGAATCACTGTTGTTTGCGGCCATTTTAACATTGAATTTTCGACTTAAAATTTTTCGTAATTTCATATGACAACATATACCACGTGATATGTCACTTTATAGATAATTTTCTTATCTTTCATAAAAGTACTTTCAAATTGAGGGGGTTCATCTACAATACATAAAAATCGAAATAAACAGGCATGTCTCTGTTGTTGCAATAATGTGACGTTGGTCATTACGGAAGTGTGACTTCAGTCGTAATAATGCGATGATGGAACTAAGAGGTTAAACTACTAAAAATATCACTTAAATAAAATTAAAAAAACTGATGATGAAATATTTATAAATACACAAGATGCGGTGACTGATCCATATCGTTACATAAATATGCAGAATAACTGCACATGCCCTCCCTTTAAACAACAACAATGCTTTGTGGACAACCTTTAGTCTTATGATACTACAATCTTTCAACAGAAGTATTTGACCATGAATTTTTGTCCGTATTTAACCATGACGACCTCTTGTCTTATTTCAGGGTCAAGCCGCGGTTCTCCAGCGACGAGCAGAGGGTGAGGACTTCATTGAAGTTGGAAGGTTGGGACCATCTGATTACTTTGGTACGTCATGTTATTCCTTTAATGTTTGATATGAGTATGCAAGTTGTTTCTTCATAATTTTGTATCTCCTCTATCTTTAAATAGACATGTCAGATGACAGAATTATTAATAATCATAATAAAGATTTGAAATGTACACATATGCACTTGGCAGAGCGTTCAAGGTGCAAAAAACAAATATAGTATACAACATAACAAGTATAGTACATAACAAGAGACAATATAAAATAGCATAATTAAGGGAGATCATCAAAAGCCATAGTCATCAGATAAGTTTTAAGTTCCTTCCTAAATACATTAAAGTATTTGGGGCAAGTCTGAGTTCATGAGTTAATTTATTCCAAATACATGGAGCTGCAACAGCAAAAGATCTTTCCCCCCATACCCGATTAGCTTTAGATTCTTTGAGAAAGGAAAAATTGCGGGAACGAAGATTATGAGTTGGATACATAAAATCAATTTCATATTGATACCTGAAAGGTGCATGATGGTTAATATCTTGCTGATTTTGATTGGTTTATTCTGCAGTTGCCAGTTTTACAGTACTTACTTTGATTGCAGTCAAGCTAATATAAGAATAAATTGCACTTTCTTAAGGAAACAGTTCTAATTTCTTTAACGCTTTTCATTTTAGGTGAGATTGCACTGTTATTGGATCGTCCACGTGCTGCAACTGTGGTTGCAAGGGGCCCCCTGAAGTGTGTTAAACTAGATCGCCAGCGGTTTGAACGTGTACTTGGACCATGTGCAGATATTTTGAAGAGGAACATCGCTCGATACAACAGCTTTGTCCAACTCTCTGTGTGAACGAAGGATGATGCTTACAAATCACCAGAGATTTTTTATAAGTGTTCAAATATAATTGTAAATTTCCAGGAGTTAGAAATATGACAATTCTTTTTCTTTGTAAAAAATCATGTGTATTTTCCTGGCAAAATCAGTTTTGTGTCTATTCAAAAATGTTGTGCAAGTTATTGTTCTGTTGTAATTGGTGCTAATGATAGTTACTGAACTGATCCCAAGGAAAAAAGGCACGCAGTGCATCCTCTGATCGATTGCATACTTTGAGTGTACTTGTGGTATGATAACTGAAATGATGTCTAACTTTTTTTTTCAAGAATATTATGTAACAATCCAAAGATCTTGTAAAGCAAGAATGCACTTCTTATATCAGTGTACTTGTATGAATGAGTTAAAGAGTATATTCAAATGGCAAACAATCAGAACGATTGTTCTTGAGAAAAGAAAAATCCCTAAAAATGAATGAACAATGTTTTCAAATATCTTGAATTCTTACATTTAGAAAATTCTTATTAGGTAATTTTTCGCAATGAAATTAACAAAGTAAACTCAAAAGCTCAAGAAAACGATTTTTTTTCTTCACATATATTTTATTTTGGACCATATAAACAGAGGAATATAAAACTATAAATATTTATTATCAAGTTTAGAGTAGTTAGAAAAGTTGCAATGTTTGAGCTGTTGGTAAAGGAGATGGATTGAATAGAGAAGTGTAAATATTAGGGATTTTATTCACCCAGTAAAATTTGAATGATTTCTTTCCAAGTAACATTTGATAAATGTCCTACCAATAAGTGTCCTATTTAAGAATGATAGGTGACAATAAACATATACCCTGTTCACATCTTCCTTGCTTAGTTGTATAGGCTCTAGTAATGTTTAAACACAATTTGAGCCCTTAAACCAACTTGAAATGCATTTCCAAATAGCTTCCTGAAGTATATATACTACTGTAAATGTTGCAAAGAAAAAGACCCACCGGGTGAATTATTTAAGAATCTATGATTGCGTACCTGAGTGTTCTGTTGTAACAGGTCCAATCTCAGAAACTAGGTTCCCTTTTTAGAAATTTTAATTTCTGTGCAACATTTCTGAAGAAGAAAAATATTTTAATGTGAATTTTTCTTTCCTACAATATTAGATGTTTTAAAATGTCAAATATTTGCTATAAAAGGTAATTGCACGCTTAGTGTGGTTGGAATGGAAATATTCTCACACAGTCTAAATAATGAATGTTTTAAATGGACACCTATAGCTTCATTTATAAGATATTAATTATCTCTTAACATGCAGTTGCAAATTGCCTTTTGATAATGGTACACATCTGAAGTTTATTGATAAAAACCAAACAATATTGATTTAAGGTGACGCAAAGGCAGATCCAGACACATGAAACGAGGTGGGGTTACAATGTCCAAAGTTTTCTGGAAGCGCATAAAAGAAAGTATAAAGTCATTGCCAATATAGAAGACATCATCACATACGTTGTGTAGCATCTTAAGATGTGCCTAAAATGAGCGGTCCAAGAAACAAGGATTAAGTGGGTTTTATCTCATCCCCTCAATCTGCCTTTGAAATACATCAGTATTTGCCGATATGAAGAATCCTGTCTGTTGATTGGATGAATGATAGATGTCAAGGTGAAAGGCTTTATGTGAATTGTTTGATGTTGCTGATTGTTTTGTTTTTATTCTATAGTAGTTTACGTAGATGTAAAGTTGTTTAAGAAATAGTTTTTACTCCACACAAACTTTCATTGTATTGATATTAAAATTTTAAGGAGTAAATCTCGTTTTGGCCTTCAGCTGGCTCCAATGGATATTTTAATCTGAAGTAAGGTGTTACACCATTATTTGTAATGTACCACACATTTATATCTCTATTATTGAAAGTGTCACCATTATTTTAAAAGTGTTTAACCATTGTTTGAAGTGTCACACACTTATCTGGAATGCATCACACCATTTTCTGGAAGGTATCGCCTTATTTGATGTGTTACACCATTATCTGGAATATGTCACACCATTATTTGAATATGTCACATCATTATTTGAATGTGTCACATCTAGAATGTGTCATATTATTTAGAATGTGCCACATTATTTAAAGTGTCATACCATTATTTGGAATGTGTCACATTGTTTGAAGTGTCACACCATTATCTGGAATGTGTCACACGCATTGTTTGAAGTGTCACACCATTTTCTGGAATGTGTCACATGCATTGTTTTTTTAATTATCATGGTTCCAGTAAAAATTTAGTCATGGAGGTGAATATCTTTTAGCATCAAAGATCTCTTAAGATATAGGTGACATCACGTAAAGTGACAAAAACACCTGAGAAATATTCAACCAGATAAGAATAAGTGCTATTTAAGTGCTTTCTCTCGCAATTAATTTTAAACTCCTGACCTATTATTTGGAATTCTATTTCTCAACTCAAAGACTATGATATTTTCTCTAAATAGAATATTTATACTTCAAGTTATATCTTACCTTCCATGCTATAAATATGCAATCTGGTCCAATGGCCTGATTGTAACGTACTTCTAACTGAACTAAAAAGTTACCAACCCAGCTCTGACCTCCATTATAGTTCACATTAACAGTCCATGGAGGCCTGAACGAGAGGGGAGGTGTGCCGGGACGCATGGAAGGCAACTATAACTCTCGTAAATATCCCCGATATGCTTAGCAGGGTAAATTTACTTCAAGTTATATCTTACCTTCCATGCTGTAAATATGCAAATTAAATTTACCCCTCTAAGCGTAGCAGGGATATTTACAAGAGTTATACTTACCTTCCATGCATCCAGCCCGCCTCCCCTCTCATTCAGGCCTCAGTGGAATATTAAGTGAGGGATGTTAGAGGTATATTGGAGGTCAGGGCTGGGTTGGTAACTTCATTTTTAAGGTCGGCTAGAAGTGTGTAGAGTCAGGTCATGTGACCAGATTGCATATTTATAGCATGCAAGGTAAGTGTAAATATCCCCGTTACGCTTAGCGGGGTAAATATAAAGGAGCTGGTGGCCGAAAATGGGGTTAGTTTGTACAAATTTCATAGATATATTTCATATCTGTGGCTAATTTATGTCTATTTTAACCAATAGAAGTGGCATCACACGGTCTGCTTTATTCAGAATTTTGTGCAAGCGAACAAATTCTAATAAGTCAATGGGAAAACATGTACAAATTTTGAGCAACTCAGGTCGGGATTTAGTAATGGTTATGATATTCTGTACCGCAAAGGTATTCGTTTTAGTGTGAGACTCAACTTAAATATACCTTCACTTTTCACTGCCAGCTACTTTAACTAAACAATGATGTTGCCTTCATTATTGTGAACCATTATCTCACACATAAATAACCACTTTTTATTTGCAGCCAGCTGTTAAGGTCAAAACTGGTTAGGTACTGAATAAAAAAATTCTCCAAGCATTTTTCTCTCATATGAAAGAAAAACCTTTTGGTTTTATATTTAGCATGTATATATCAAACCATTTTGCACATAAATTTGCTTGTTTTAATTCTTTGTGATATGTTACAAAAAAATAAAATAATTGTAGGTGCAGGAAATTTTGAAGTGTTAAAATAAAAATTGTTGCTTCGACCTGAAAAGTCTGGTTTTGTTACAATTCGGATTTGTCTTGTCACCACAAAAGTACTGGAACTAATAAAGGATGCACCGTAACCTGGTTGGACAAGATTACCATTGATTCCTTCTTGATGTAAAAATGTTTTTAGTCCACCATTTCTTACCAACATTCAAATATAAATCCTTGAAAACATAAAGTTCATGAAGAAGAATCAAAATTTATGATCCGTGTAAACAAGGTTTTAGATTTTTCCTGCCATTAGAATTGATCACTGGCAATTTGAGGGGTTCGTTCTTTGTCTCCATACTATTTTGAAGTAATACTTGCACATATCACATATGATTCAAGTATCTATGAGTTTCCAATTCTGACCAAGCCGATTTTATGACATCCAGACAGAAATAAGACCTCTATGGTGTGTGGTCCAAGCCAGTGGCGGGGCCAGGATTTTGGTCATGGAGGGGCAAATTTGTCTCATGGTGTGCAAAAGCCTGTAAATCAGACAAAATGTCACTTTACAAAATTTTGTGGGGGGCAAAGCGATCTCTTGGGGGAAAATTTCCCCATGCCACGCCCCTTCCCCCCCCCCCCATAGCACCGCCACTGGTCTAAGCAACAGCTTATTACATAAGCATCCTGGGTTGTATCCCCAGTGGGTCTCCACCCAGTCTTCCACAACCTGCAACAAAATGACCATGGGAGTTTGGCGTAAATACTCCAATAAAGGTTAATGTCAAACAACTTTAAATTGAAAATAGCAAAGAATGTGGGTGTATCCCAATCGTTAATTACATACTACTTTGATTGAAAGGCACACATTGATACTTGCAGAATGTCTTTTTCAAATCTTGTTTCTTAATTTGAAGTAAACAGTATTTCAGGTTTTTATATAAAACCAGGCAAAACCACTCTGCTTAAGTTTTCCACAAATGGTTCATTAGGTGTGCATTATGAGAATATTGTCTTATTGTTGTTATATGTCTCTTTCCTTCTGGAATTCACACTCTTTTGAAGTATGAAAAGTTGATATTGTCATTTGCTACAAAGACATTCAGGCAAGCACAGATTCAGGCAAAATAAAATTCATTTGGTACAAATTTTGTTGAATTGTTCAGTTTCTTTGTTGTGTAAATATTTCTCACTTTGCTTATAGTATTTCCTCCTTTCACCTTCGTTTTATTTTCCTACTTTTTTCCTCCCCTCATTCCCCCCCTCCCCCCTCCCCCCACCTTCCCACCCATCCCAATTATTTTGCTGCATCCATGTCCAGCTTTGGTTGAAATTAAATCACCAAGTAGGAAAATGGGGCCAGTCCATATGGAGCAATGCAGTTACTTGCATGCCATTGAAGATGGATGTATATTTGTGTAGTTATTGAACTGTTTTTATGTTTACTTTTAAATGCTGGAATTACCTCCAGATCCTTCAACAATAAAGTTTACTGAAGTCATTGACACCCTAGTGGTTGTCTGCTTTAGCAAAAATCTTGTCAATCATTCATCCCTAGTGGTTGTCTGCTTTATGCAAGAATCATGTCAATCATTCATCCCTAGTGGTTGTCTGCTTTATGCAAGAATCATGTCAATCATTCAGTGGTTTCCTTTATGCAAGAATCAGAATCATTCATTTCTTGTCTGCTTTATGCAAGAATCATGTCAATCATTCATTCCTAGTGGTTGTCTGCTTTATGCAAGAATCATGTCAATCATTCATTCCTAGTGGTTGTCTGCTTTATGCAAGAATCTTGTCAATCATTCATTCCTAGTGGTTGTCTGCTTTATGCAAGAATCATGTCAATCATTCATTCCTTGTAGTTGTCTGCTTTATGCAAGAATCATGTCAATCATTCATTCCTAGTGGTTGTCTGCTTTATGCAAGAATCTTGTCAATCATTCATTTCTAGTGGTTGTCTGCTTTATGCAAGAATCATGTCAATCATTCATTGTGTCAACAGCCATACCAAAGGACTGATTAACTGTGCCAATAGTAGATTCAGTGCGGATATCTCATTTAGAAGCATAGGGAGTATAGGCCTTTGCCCCCATGAGACAAAGCCGCCCCTCTCTTGCCCCCTTCCCACGGCATCAAGAATCTGGCGCTGCTACTGCAACATTAGCCTATTTGTATGTCAATTGTTGTTTTGTGTCATTTCATAAGCAAAGAAAAACAGCATTAAATACCAATTCTGACAGTCGTTAGTACTTTTCAAATTATGGCATCAAAATATGTGCATTCCTATATGCAAAATTTGTGATGTGTAAAAAGGAAAACAGCTCATGATTTATAACCTCTGCGCTGTTCTCACCCTACAATTGTTATATTATGACCTCAAATCGGAAAAAGATGGGTAGAACTGCAGACTTGAGCTCATTTTGCTTATGCAGTTTTCCATAAAGGCAGTGTCTTGTTAAACAATCAGTGTGTGTGTGGGAGGGAGGAGGGGGTTCAGTGGTGTTTCCAGAGGGGGCAATGTCTCCCAGTTACATATTCTTTCCCCCCAATTCCCAATGATATATATTCAAAATGATGATTCCCATATAGGTGGGGGAAAAAAATCCTGAAAACGAGGAAAATTGATTGTGATTTTCCCAAAATTGAACAAGATATCCCAATTTGCAGAAACATTTGATGGAACTTAGTTTACCAGTCATCCAGTGTGATTTTCCCATTTGTTGGAAAATTTGGGGATTCAGTTCCACTATGAGATGTGACCCTTCCTACACCCTGATATCCCAATTTGCAGAAACATTTGATGGAACTTAGTTTACCAGTCATCCAGTGTGATTTTCCCATTTGTTGGAAAAAAAGGGACCATTCAGTTCCACTGCCAATTTTTAAGTTTAATAAAGCTGATGTGACCTTTGGTCATAATGACAGACCCAAGAAGTTTGGTTTCCATATGCATAACTCAGTTTTATTTTATCTGCACGTGACATGTATGTTTTTTTTTAATTTAAAACTTAAGAAAGGACAGTTCAATTTGTTTGGTTGTAGGCCTATATCAAATCGAGACCAAACTGGGGTGGGAAGGCAAAATGCTCAACTGGGGGCCACTTTGGTGAGTGGGGGATGGGGGGGGGGGGTGGCCCCAGCTAGTATTTCAAAAAAGCCCTGTTGTATGGGGGGATATATAGGGGTACGCTACAACAGAAGACTGAATGGGGTGTAAATTGTTTATTTTGCCGAAATGGATGGACGTTTTTAGGTATTCGTCACTCCCTATACACAGATACAAGTATGCAATTGTATGCAGGTCAACATGGTCAAGCCTGCTTGTGGCCATACCCATAGGCTTTTTCAGAGAAAGTGCTCTTTTGAAATTTAATTACTTAATAAGCACTTGGACTTTTAAAGCTTGAAGTACCCGACCGGTTCTAATCATTTGAGGATTCTATTGCCTTCTCTTGTGGGGAAAAAAAACCTGATATAAAACGTCGCATTCTCATTAAAAAAATCCCAAAATGCAGGAATAAAGCGCCCTTTTATACGTCGAACGAACCCCTTCTGAAAGTCCTGGCTACGGGCCTGCATAAGAACAAATTTGAAAAATCTATTTCGACTCGTATATATATTCTCCAAAAAGTTTGCTGTTTAATGTAGGCTATTTGAAAAAAAATGTTACTGCAAAATTAACAGATGAAACTGGCAGCTTTTGATTTATAAAGAATAATTGGAGGTCTTAATACTATTATGATTTTACCCATGTTTTATGATGCAAGTGAGCGACCTAACTTTCCAAATTGATAGAAAATAGATATATCCGCTTTTAGGTATAGGCAACAGTCAATAGTGCCAACATCTAATAAAGCCCGCTTATAACGTGTTATATTCAGGCCAGTGAGGTAAGTTTGTCATTGATCAGGCGTAGCAGATGTCATTCAATTTTGATAAATGCAAAGTTATTCATTTTGGTCAGAGCAATTTGACTTTTGATTACTACAGGAATGGTTCAAATCTTGGTTGTGTTGATCAAGAAAGGGATCTAGGTGTTGTCATTACTAGCAATCTGAAGCCTTCTAAACATTGTGCTTTAGCAGCTGCAAGGGCAAATAGGATGCTTGGTTTAATTAGAAGAAATGTTTAATTTGTATAAGCAGTTAATCAGGTCTCACATTGAGTATGCTGTTCAGGCTTGAGTCCCTTTTTAATATGAGAAGGATTAGTTCATTTTGGAGCAGGTTCAGCGAAGAGCCACTAGACGTTATTTCTTGCATGTTCCAGCTAATACCCATTTTAAACGTGGTAACAGTTTGAAGTTGACCAAAGAGTTTTCACGGATGAATATTTGGCATTTTAGCTTTTCGCAAAGAGTCACATTAATTCCACCACTATAGGAGCAGCCATTTAGATTTTGCAACATGCAGACGATGTGTCATCAACCTAGTAGAATGTTGGAATGTTATGTCTTTCGTTATAATCTATCTCAAGTTTTCTGGCTTATGTAAAACTGTTTTCCATGTGTATGGGTCAAGGACATTTTTGTGTATGTATGATATTAGCAACATGTCAAAACAAATTATGAAAAGTTCATGTCACAACATTTTGAAACAATTCCTTGATAGAAAGTTATAAAGAAATACATTACATTCCATTGCTGTGTTGGGTAAATAAAGTCATGTCTGACAAGATTTGTATGTGAAATGGAACAAAATGTCAACTTCCATGTGTCATATTTAAAAGTGAATATCTTGAGATAAGAATAAGCTGTTGACTTGCTGTTTTTGGTAGTTGATCTATTTTTCAATTTTTTATCACATAAGATAAGGAAAATGTCAGACTTTGCTTCCTTTAATGAAATTTTACTGGACGACAAAACTTAACCCTATGGCAACTGCTGATGCGAGGGGCGAAGGAACATGTAAATTTGAGCACCTCAAAATTTGAGGAGATATTAGGTCTGACATAACTTACATACACTTTATTTTATGTTATGTTGTACTGGTATACAGTGGCGTGGTGGGTCATTTTTTTTCAAAAAAAAACAAACGATTGGCACATAGATCTAAATTGGCATGCACTGCAGTGCTTAGATGCCACCGTTTAGGAAATAGCTTAAAATCAGTGTTTCAAGTCAAGGAGAATGCCATGCAAAGGGTCCAGGGGGCAAAGCTGCTTTGGTAAATTTTCCACAAATTTAAGAAGAAAAAAAGGCCGAAAATGAAGGAAATTTCCCAAAACTTAAAGAAAACTTCCCAAAAATTGAAGAAAATTTTCTAAAATGAAGGAAATTTCACGAAAATGGAAGCAAATTTCACGAAAATAATTTTAAAAATCCCGAAAAGAAAGCCATGCAAGGTCCAGAGGGCAAAGCAGCTTTGGAAAAATTTCCACAAATTTAAGAAGAAAAATGGACGAAAATGAAAGAAATTTCCCAATATTTTAATAAAATTTCCTGAAAATTGAAGAAATTATCCACAAACTGAAGGAAATTTCCCAACAATTTATGAAAACTAAAGAAAAAACTGAAGAAAATTTTTCAAAAATTGAAAAAAATATTCCAAAATGAAGGAATTTTCATGAAAATTGAAGAAAATTTCTAAAACATTAGAAAAAAAGGCAAAAAGTTCCTAAAAGCACAAATTTCCCGAAAATTAAAGAAATTTCCAGAAAAAACTGAAGAAAATTTTCCAAAAAATTAAAAAAATCAGTAAAAATATCCCCGAAATGAAGGAAATTTCCAGAAAATTAAAGAAAACTTCGCAAATTTTGAAGAAAATCCCCCTCAATTTTATATATATATGTATAGAGAGATATTTAGATAAATATTTAGATAGGTATTTAGATAGATATTTAGATAGATATATTGAAAATCAGTGTCCCAAACTTAAAATGGTATACCGTTTTTGCACTTCGAAAATATTACATATGGCATAGATCTGCCAGTAATCAGAAAATGTTGTTCTGGAAGGTCGGTCAATTATTGACACTGAAATCAAAACAAAAAAATGATTTTTAGGGGTCATGGTGGGAAACTACCCCCTTCCCACCCCGTCTTCCCCCCAAAAACACACACACACACAGTGTTACATGCACAAACAGTGCTACATTAAACAGGGGCCGTTAAAGCCCGGGGTCTTTGGGGTCCACCAAATTAGGTGCAAAAAGTGAAATCTAAAATAATCACGAGAGAAAAAAATTCAAAATTGTAATTTGAGAAATTTTTGGCTTGCAAAGTCATGAACAATTTCCTGACAGTCAAGTTTTCGCAAGTGATCTGACTCGGATACTATAATTAGATCAAATTGTAGTCTTTGGAATGGAATTCCGGTTTTTGACACTGATTAACTGATTAATATTGGGCGTTTTTTGAAGAAAACCACCGACCTTTTGATTTATTTTTAAGGATAATTTTTTCAAAAGTACACAATGTATTCAAGACATGAGCAGGGCCGTAGCCAAAGGGGTGCCGCATCCACAACTTTGATGCTCGTGGGCAAATTGATGCTCGTGGGAAAAGGGAAAAAAAGAAAAAGAAAGGAAAAAGGAAAGAAAAAGAAAGAAAGAAAAAAAGGAAAGCAAAGTGCGTTTTCGGCCTGGCGAACAGACGGAGTAGTCAGTATTGTGCGGTATATTGTATTTTACGACATTTTTTTTTTTTTTTTGTCACTGCAATTTTGAACATTGCATTTCCCGACAAAGAAGAATAATTTTCGACAAAAATCTTCAGAACTGATAAACATTTTCCGGCAGGGGCGTAGTTGTCGGCAAATTTTGAAACCTTGTTGGATTGTGTAGGTTTAAATTAAATCAAATTGAATGATTAAAAAAATTAATCATAAATCCTTACATTTTTAAGGTTGACCATTTCTTGCTTCCTTTTTTAATATTATTTTGGAGTTTTTCGACTAGCCTTTTACTCCCGTGCTATAACTGTATAACTACATAAAATAAATTGCTTACTGATAAATCATATTGCATTTCTTTTTCCTTTTGTTGGTTAGTCATTCCTCCCCCCCCAACCCCCTCCCTCCCTTTCCTCCTTCCCTTCCCATCCGTTTCTTTTTTACATTCTTCTTATATGGAAGCAAAAAAAAAAGTGCTGTTGCTAAACTATTGCTCTCCACCAGTCATTATAGGGTACAGGCCAACTCTGGAATTAAATCATTACCAATAACAATGGAAGGTGGGGGGTGGAATGATAATGGAAATCTCATTCCTGGCGCACGCTCTGGATATTGTTTGACACTATAGTGGGTTAACTTTGGTAGTTTGAAAGTAGGCCTGATACATGCATCAATTAGAGCAAGAGGCAGAGAGAGAGACAGGTCTTGAGAATCATGGTAAATTATTGAATGATATCATTAACTACTTTATAAAAAGTAAAACGGCTTGCCATAGCCTACTAAGTAAAACGGTTTGCCATAGCCTACTGAATAAAAAGTAAAACGGCTTGCCATAGCCTACTGAATAGGAAGTAAAACGGCTTGCCATAGCCTACTGAATAAAAAGTAAAACGGCTTGACATAGCCCACTGAATAAAAAATAAACGGCTTGCCATAGCCTACTGAATAAAAAGTAAAACGGCTTGCCATAGCCTACTGAATAAAAACTAAAACGGCTTGCTAAAGCCTACTGAATAAAAACTAAAACGGCTTGCCATAGCCTACTGAATAAAAAGTAAAACGGCTTGCCATAGCCTACTGAATAAAAAGTAAAATGGCTTGCCATAGCCTACTGAATAAAAACTAAAACGCCTTGCCATAGCCTACTAAATAAAAAGTAAAACGGCTTGCCATTGCCTACTAAATAAAAACTAAAACGGCTTGCCATAGCCTACTAAATAAAAAGTAAAACGGCTTGTCATAGCCTACTAAATAAAAACTAAAACGGCTTTCAAGTTGCCATAGCCTACTGAATAAAAGTAAAACGACTTGCCATAGTCTACTGAATAAAAAGTAAAACGGCTTGCCATAGCCTACTAAATAAAAAGTAAAACAGCTTGTCATATATATTCAGTATCAGCTGCAATTATTGAAGAAGATGCCATTTTAGATCCCATGGTTTTATACATTCATGTACATTTGTTGTAAACACCACATCCGCGTCCGGTTACCGATCAACAACTGAACATTTATGATGACTTGACCCAGTAACATTAGTCGTTTAACGATGTTGAACTTGTTGACTTAACTTTCAACGTTCAGACGTTAGTCGTTAGGTACGCGAGTTCCCAATCACGGGAGAATCATTACAAACAAACAAAATCCAGGGTAGGTCCAAAACGAAGAACTCCAAAACGAAGAAGGAAGATTTCAGAAATCTCCAAAACGAAGAACGAATAATTTTTGAATAAAATCTGCTGATCGAGACGTCATTCTTTGAGGGGCGAAATTCCAAGAACGAAACAAAGATTTTTTGGATAAAATCTGCTGATCGAGAAGTCATTTTTTGTGGGGCAAAATCTCCAAAACGAAAAACGAAGATTCTTTGAATTAATTCTGCTAATCGAGAAGTCTTTTTTGGGGGGTCTAAAACTCCAAGACGAAGAACGAAGATTTTTGGAATACATTCTGGTGGTAGAGAAGGCATTTTTGGGGGGTTCGAAAATCAACGAGCCCATGCTCCCCCTTCCATAAAAAAAAATACATATATATATATATATATTAAAAGAAATACCAATTCTTAGTAAAGGTATATACCAATGCAGGTTTACAACACGTCCTTGGGTATATACGCCATGGATTTGTATGTGTATTATACAAGTTTTAGGACAACGGTATATTCAGGTATTTTCCCATGTTATTTGAGTATTCGTTGAATTATCATTCATTTAATATAATTACTTAGTAATTTGGTCTCTAATCCAATTACATAGTGCCACCGATGCTATACACTGTTGTTTTGTATGGTTTCGATTATACGAATAGACCTAACGTACGTATACTCATTGTCACTTGTCGCTACATTTAAACATCGTGGGTGCGTGCCCCCTCCTCCCCACCCCCTTTCTTCCTCCCTCAAAAAAAAACATTGTCAAAAAAAGAGGAAAAAAACAGGTAAATGAAAGTATTGAAGGCACACATAGCAGATGATTAAATTATACTTATCTAGACTGCTGGAAATGTGTTTCAATTTTCAGGAAATTCTTTTTATTTTGGGGATATTTACTTCAAATTATCTTTAATTTCTAGTAGTAGTAGTAGTAAGAGGACCTTATACAGGTAGTGACCAATCAGAAACCAGTATTTATATATATCATGAATATTCATGATAAATTATCATATCATGAATATTCATAGAATATGCAAAATATTCACGTTGGCTCAATACGTTCCTCTTTTTCAAGGTGGCTTAGACATGAATCTTTTCCTCTTTTAGGCTTTTACCTTGTAGTGGTCTAGAAACTGACGATATACCTGGGCTCTCGTTGTGTAGAAACGCATAGAGTTGATTTATTTATTTATTTATCTATTTATTTTCCATTTTATGCATATATTACAATATTTATAATAAAAACACATAACAATTTATGAGAAAATGGTGGAAGGGCTTAGAAGCCGGAGCTTTTACAAGAAGCCCACCATAACTTAAATTTAAGCATACGTGGTTGGAGTTCAGGGCTTTTCCCAGTTCCTCTCTCTTGTTGCAATGCTCCAATAGTAGCCTGGTTGTTGATACTGGTACCTCAAAGGTGTTCTGACGGTAGATGTTTTTCGTACTCTGTTTTCGAATTTGTGTGCCAAACCGAACCGGTAGTGAGCTCTGATGGGATCTCACTCCTGTGTTAACATCGTCCTTGTAAACCCATTAGGGAAAGTAACCGTGAGGATTGTCGATACCGATAAGTATTAAAGCATGATGTGTCTTTTTCGATGTTTGAAAGCAAAGTGAAGTCGACATGAGAAAGAGAGAGAGAGTTAAAGACACAATTACAATGACGGGGTCGTCGCCTGCATATTTGGTTATGATAGTACAAATGCTATCACGAAACGCTTAATACGACCCAGACGAGAACACAGGTACGACGTACGGACAGACATAACATCGACAACCAAGTCAATGTCCACGGCCTTTGATAACTAGTTGTGGTACACTGGCGTGTCTACCCAACCCAGGCTTGAAGCCAGGGCCTCGTGGTCTGTAGACAGGTATGATAACCGCTACACCACAGTAGGTAGATTAAAACTCGACATGTAAAACGTTGCCTTTTTATGCTCTCCTTCGACCAATCAGAAGTCAGAATATGTTGGTGGCGCTCTTTTGAAACGAGCGTTAAGTACTTGCATAAAGTACTTCACCTCAATCAATGCAGTGGTACCGTAGGAGTCATGCCACGGTTTTATCCGCCTCTTTTTCTTCAAACACAGACAATATTTCAACATTCTCCTGCAATAATCAAGTCCCACAGACAGTCCATCACTTTGTATTTGAGACCAAGATTGCTCAATCGATCAACGTGGCTTCCCAGCGTTCCATAGATGACGTCTCTCAGTAAACTGAGTACCTTCTCTTCTCCGTAGTCTTTGCTAACCGTTTCCTTCATTCCCATTACCAGCTCTTTAAAAATGTCTTTCGTGAGTGGATCTGTAATCGGTCGGCGTCGAATCTCTTTTCACTTTGCCTCTTTTTTCTTCGACTTTCTCGATCAGGTCGTTGACCAATGCGGCTTGTATCAATTGGGTTTTCAGCTAGTCGTGTGCTATTTCCGCCATCACTTTCATGAAATTTGGCCAGTTGTTTTCTCTTTGAACAAGAGAGAGTCTTCTTCTGTCGGCTTGACGGTCGATGCCGTTTTGGATACGAACATGGAAACAAACACTACCCGAGGATTAACTGACGTCCGTGCCGGCACACAAGACTAAAAGCTGTTGCAATAGGAGGCGAACGCTACCTCACCGTCTCTGGCTTCAACTGAAAGATTTACGTTCACGTACGGCAGTATTTTACACACTTTAATGTTGGAACGAAAATAAGAAAGGTATTGCTCTCACATTTGAGCAATGGGCCGTGATAACTCATTAAGCTCATCTGGTAACGGACACACATAAGAAATAAAAGGAAAGTGGTGCTTGGACAGCATACCTATGTCACAATATCTTCGATGAAAGACAATCTCTATGTACATATCAGAAAGTACAGCAACGTTCCTTCTATCGGTGAAGTACCTACCAAGAAAGGTATCGCTCCACACCCGAACAATGGATGATTTTGGCACGTCTCGAGAGTTTTCGTCAAGTATGTATTTTGAAAGACGAACAAGAAGACGTAAAGACCGGATGATCGGTGATCGGAACATTATTAATCCTGAGACCTGAGTAAGTTTATTCTTTGTTTTCTATACGTCATTCCATTCATATTCTTTTCTGTATTACAGTGTTTATTTACTCTACCTGTCTGTATTTCCTGTTTGTCATGTATATTCATTCTTCTTGCCATCAATCATAATCATTCTCACTCACAACCTCGTCTTCCCTGTACTGTTCTTGTTAACATACTCCCGAGTCTCTGACTATCTAAACTTCTTGTATTCGTCGCAACCTCATTCATCTCAGGCATCAAATTTGCCTCTAAACGCCCCAGGAACTGGTTACCATGTCTTGTTTGGCTCTAGTAATTATTCAAATCAATCACTTGCAACTTATCTTTGTATCGATGAGCAATTACATTCGTACAAATCAAGTTGGAAATTGTCAAAATTCAAATCACGCAGGAGAAAATTGAAAGCAATCCTGGACCCGCCCCAAAATATCCTTGCAAACAATGCAACAAATCTGTCAAAAATAACCAGAAAGGTATTTGTTGTAATGATTGTGACTTGTGGGTTCATAGTAAGTGTGCAGGCATTAGTGATGCAGCTTACAATACTCTTGCATCATCATCTGATGATTGGTTTTGTTCGGAATATTTGGCACCTTGTGGCCTGTGTGGACTCCAGTGTAGGAGATCCAAAAAAGCAGTACAGTGTGACAATTGTGATCTATGGATCCACACTAAGTGCTGTAGCATTGACGACTCAAAATACAGCAATCTCATGCATTTTAGCTGTACCTGGGTGTGTGACACTTGTGACTTCATGAACTTTTCTGATTCTTTCTTCTCAACTAACAATTCCATCAACTGTACTAATTCATATGAGCCACTTCAAAATTGTTCTTCTGGCCTTGACTCGGGGTCCAACCACCATTCCGATGTCAAATTGAAAACAAATTCCAAAAGGGAAAAAAGGAAGGTTCTAAAACTTCTTGTTATCAACTTTCAGAGTGTTCGAAACAATATGGCCTCCGTGGAAAGTCTTATCAAAGAAAAAGACCCAGATGTCATTATTGGCACTGAAACCTGGCTTAATTCCGAAATTACCAGCGCTGAATTTTCCCGGACAACTATACAGTCGTTCAAATGGGTATGGTGGTGTATTACAGGCAATAAAAAATGACCTGGTTTTCACTGAGCTCACTAAATTATACTCTGACTGTGAAATTATTTGGACCAAATTCCAATTTCCTAAGGAAAAGAGCATGTATATAGGAACATTTTACAGACCCAGTCACAATGATCTCACTAGCCTACTTGAGTTGAAAAAATCCCTCCAAAAGCTTGGTAAAAATGCTGACCAAAACAATATTATTTTTGCTGGTGATTTCAACCAACCTAACATTGACTGGAGTCAAAACATTATTTTAGGAATTAACGCTTCCTCCGAAGCAGCCTAAATTCTTCTTGAAGTGACCAATTCATTTAATCTCACACAAATGGTGCAGTCACCCACCAGAGATAACAACATCCTTGATCTTGTTTTTACTAACAATTCACCAGCTGTTACCTCAGCTAATGTCATTCCCAGTATAAGTGACCATGATATTGTTGAACTGACCCTAAATATCCCCCTCCTTGTAAAAAGTTGCCTAAACGTAAAATCTATTTAAAGAAAAAAGCTAACATAAAACGAATAAAAGAAGACCTGACCAAATTTAAACTGCAATATTATACTCAATTCAATAACTCCATTGATGTTGATGAAAAATGGAATTTCTTTAAACAGGAAATTAAAGTGATTATTGATAAAAACACGCCTCACAAATTCACCTCAACTAAAGTAAATCTGCCCTGGTCCACCCGTATCCAACGCCGTTTCTGCAGGAAAAAACATAAACTGTTTAAAAAAGCTAAGACTGGACAAGCCAATGACTGAACTACCTAAACAAGCTTTAGGAAGGCTGTCTGTAAAAACCTCCAAAAGCTAGAAACACTTTTATCTGTGATAAACTTAAAAACTCACTTAACGAAAACCCAAAGGCATTCTGGTCCTATATCAAAAGATTAAGAAGTAACTCTGTAAGTGTTCGGATCTACTTGATAATGGTTAACTCTGCAGTGACAGTAAAACTAAAGCTAACATTCTAAATGACCAGTTTTTCAGTGTTTTCACAGAAGAAAACACCTCCCAAATTCCTGTAACTAAAGCACTTACCAACAGCAAAATAAAACAACTTATAATTACCCCAGAAGGTTTAAAAAAGCAAGTGCATAACCTAGACCCCAACAAAGCCTCAGGTCCTGACCAAATACCACCCTGGTTTCTAAAAACACACGCTAATGACCTTTATAAAATTCTAATTGATCTCTTTCAAACCTTTGTCGATAATGGTACTATCCCTAACAAGTGGAAAGAAGCAAACATATGTAGCGTTTTTAAAAAGGTGATAAACAAAACCCAGCTAATTACAGACCTGTTTCCCTCACCTGCGTTTGTAGTAAAATCCTTGAGCATATAATCCACTCACATGTGATGAAATTCCTTGATGAGCATGATATCTTAACTGATTTACAACGTGGCTTCTGTGCAAAAAGATCGACTGAAACACAACTCCTCTTAACAATAAATGATATCTCTAAACAAATTGAGCAAAACAGTAACGTCTCTATGGCTTTTCTTGACTTCTCAAAAGCCTTTGATAAAGTCCCACACCAGCACCTGTTATCCAAACTTTCCGCCTATGGCATTGATGGAAATCTCCTGTTCTGGTTTGCATCATTCCTCAACACCGCATCCAGCGTGTTGTCTGTGATAGTGAAATCTCTGATTCTAAACAGGTTTTATCTGGTGTACCACAAGGTACTGTTTTGGGTCCATTACTTTTCCTTTTATATGTAAATAACATCCCTGATGATATAAACAGCACAGTTAGACTGTTTGCTGATGACTGCCTTGTGTACAGAACAATTGATATCCCCTCTGACCAACAAATCCTCCAAGATGATCTTAACAAAGTTGAACAATGGCAAAACAAATGGCAAATGAATTTCAACCCCTCTAAATGCTACATCTTGTCAATTTCCTCTAAGAAATGCTTTAAATCACCTGTTAATACCTTATGCAACCAGCCACTAAAACATGTCAACTCCCACTCATACCTAGGTGTTGAAATTGATAATAAACTTAAATGGAATAAACATATACATACCATAACCAGATCTGTACTTGGCGTATCAAAACGTAACCTCTCAAACTGTCCCACCAACGTTAAATCCACTGCTTATAAAGCTCTAGTCAGGCCAGTACTTGAGTATACATCTGCAGTCTGGGACCCCCATCACCAGTGCGATGTGGATAAACTTGAATCTATTCAAAGGAGAGCAGCCAGGTTCTGTATGGCAGACTACTCTTATAAATCTAGTGTAAAAAACATGCTTCATAAATTAGATTGGCCCCTGCTAAAAACAAGAAGATACAACACCCGGCTACATATGTTTTATAAAATCAATACAAATCTTGTCGCCATCAATAAAGATGAACTTATCCCCACCGTCAGAACTAATACAAGAAATAATCATGACCTTAATTTCCAAGTTCCCTATGCTAAAAAGAATGTATATAAACACTCTTTCTTCCCTCATACACTAAAGGAATGGAATGCTTTACCGTCAGACATTGTACATGCACCAAGTCTCAACTGTTTCAAAGCTAAATCTACTAACACTTGTATTGCTAACTAGTTTGTTTTATTTTTATTTTTTATTTTTTACTCATACTTTTTACGCTCGGTTGGCGTTCATGTCCTCTTGAAGGATTTTTGCCACTTAACTGATTCAGATTCAGACCAGCACATTGATGAA
This sequence comes from Chiridota heheva, assembly GCA_020152595.1. NCBI lineage: Eukaryota > Metazoa > Echinodermata > Holothuroidea > Apodida > Chiridotidae > Chiridota > Chiridota heheva. Next base: position 888,600 of record JAIGNY010002634.1, read on the forward strand.
ACCCGTGTTAGTGGATAGGCGTAACAGCTCAAAAAGCATATCTTCCAATTGGAATGAAGAAGGATGTCATCCGCTGATATTTGACTAGCACCCTCTACAAAAAAGTTATAAAAGTGCCCGAATTAAAAAAAAACACCCACCATCTACCTACTGTGGTGTAGCGGTTATCATACCTGTCTACAGACCACGAGGCCCCGGGTTCAATCCTGGGGTGGGTAGACACGCCAGTGCGCCACAACTGGTCATCAAAGGCCGTGGACATTGACTTGGTTGTCGATGTTATGTTTGTCCGTACGTCGTACCTGTGTACTCGTCCGGGTCGTATTAAGCGTTTCGTGATAGCATTCGTACTATCATAATAGAATACGCAGGCGACGACCCCGTCATTGTAATTGTGTGTTCAACTCTCTCTCTCGAAAACACCCACCACCAGCTCTATATCCTTCCAATCTGTGCCTGGTCCTCATTACAACAAGGATATCCCTCTCTTTTCTAAAACTGACTGGGTCAATTTCCGCTCTTATCTTTCTTCACTCTACTATCCTTCATCCCGTCCCACTACAGCTGATGAGCTTGATCATCAGATTTCCATACTCACTTCTAATATCCAATCTGCTATCTCTCAGTGCATCCCTACTTTTACCCCCCGTTCTCATCGCTCACCACTTCCTCGCCACATACTTGCCCTCATACATGATAAACGTCGCCTACGGAGACTTTACCAAAACCATCCCATTCCCCAGGTCAAAACCCGCATCAATTCTCTTGGTCACCAAATTATCATCGCCATCAAACTCCACAAGAAATCTGAGTGGGAAACTGCTTGTCAAGCTCTTCACAACACCAAAGACCCTAAGAAGTTATGGAATAAATTTAAATCGCTTTCTGGCTCCCGTACTTCATCCACCATCCTACCTCTCAAACCTCTCCCATTGACCCTTCTTTTGTCTATGACATTTAAGCTAAAGTCGATCTTCTTAACCTGATCTTGTGTAACATTCAACAACTTGCCCTTCATCCTACCTTTCTTGAACCTCAGCTTACTCTTGTTGACAACTTTGTCAATGACAATTCTCACCTTCTCAATCCTTCACCTACGCCCACCGCTCCTTCTGGTTCCCGTTGGATGCCCCATTACTTTGATCGATGTCCTTAAAGCCCTTAAACGCACTCGCAACACTGTCCCGGACCCTGATCGTATACACTACATCATTCTTAAAAACCTTGATGTTCATTCCTTCACCCATCTTCTGATTCTCTACAATGTTTCTCTCTCTTTGGGTTACTTTCCCTCCAGCTGGAAGTCAGGGAAAGTTAATTACTTCCCCAAACCTGGCAAAGACCCCAGCAGCCCTCGTAACTATCGCCCAATCACCCTTCTTCCGACTCTGGGTAAGATTTTTGAGAAGATCTTGCAAAGCGCATTTCTGACTACATGGAAAGCAACGACCTCTTCAACCCTTACCAGTTCGGTTTCCGTCTTAATAGATCTACCACTGACCCACTTCTTCTCTTCACTGAAAGTATTTTCTCTTACATCAATCGTAACATTCCTTCTCTTGCTCTCTTCCTCGATGTAGAAAAGGCCTTAATGCTGTTTGGCACAATAGTTTACGCTACAAACTTCTCTCTCCTGCTCTAGCTTTCCCCCTCGTATTACTCGCCTCCTCTCTTCTTTCCTCTCCAACGGACTTGCTTTTTCTGAGTTTTTTGGGTACCGCTCAACCACCTACACTCCCAACGCAGGGGTCCCCCCAAGGCTCTACTCTCAGCCCATCCTATTTAACATCTTCGTTAACGACGTGCCTGCCCCACAGGGTAACATCCGTCTCTCTCAGTTCGCTGATGATATTGCCATCTGGTCCCCGGTTTTTCGCCCCACTCAACGGATCTCCACCGTTCAAACCTATCTCAACACCATCATTAACTGGTGCTCTACTTGGAGAATCAAAATCAACGCCTCAAACACGGTCTCCCTCCGCATTTACAATCGTAGGATTGTTAAAGCCCAGAGGTTCCCTGTGGTCCATATCCATGGGGCACCTGTACCTCACTCCTTCAAAGCCACTTTCCTTGGGCTTACCTTCACCAGCAACTTTCGCCTCCACCCCTGGCTTACCCACATCAGGGCCACTCACACCAAAGGCCGCCGTCGCCTTGCTTAACTGTGTAAGGTCTCTTCCTCAACTCTATCCTCTACTAAATCTCTCCTCACTCTCTATAAAACTTTCGTACGTCCCATCTTTGAGTACGGCCTCCCAGCCATTTTTAACGCCTCACCTAACCACGTTGCCAAACTCCAAGTCATCCAGAACAAGTCCCTTCGGCTAGCTCTGAGACTCCCCCGCAGAACTCGTCTCCCTGACCTTCACTCCCGGGCTAATGTCCCCTTTCTTAGAGACAAGTTCAATCATCGCATGAACACCCATCTCAGTGACGATAATCAACGCAAACGACCCCACCTTTCTCAGCTGCTGGACCTTCACACCGGCCCCTCCTGCTTCCCTTCACCCCTGAACCTCTACCTCCCCCAGCTGCTTATTCCTCCCGACTAGTTTTTTTTTTTCCCTCTTCCTGCTCTTTGCCCTGTCATCACGTCCTGATGTCTTTGTTTGGTTCTTCTCTTGAGTTGTTTCCCATCTTTATGTTTATTTGTCTGTGTGTATTTTATCATCCTCGGTAGCGTTTAGCAGAACCCGGCAGTCACCTCTGGTGGCTGATGGGAATATGCAGGTAACTACCGCGTCTGTCCGTTAATGTTGTGTATTCAATTGTTGTTGTTGAAACACCCACCATTCTTGCACAACTCTTCGAGGAAGACACATCATCATGGCTCAAACCATAAAAAAAAAAGTAAATAGAGTAATTGAGTAAAATAAAGTAAAGTTGAAATAAAGTAAACGAGAGGAACGGCAACGTGCACTACCATAACATGCATACGGGAGAAATGCGATTTCACCACCTCCTTCGGGTTCCAACAACATACTATTAAAGAGAGCGTTGAAAATTTGTTTTGACAAAGTAAGAGATAGTCGCGGGTTGGTGACCTGAGCTTATTCCGTAGAAGAGAACATGTACGTGTCTACATTGCAGTTTGAAAGCATTAAATATGTACATCTCAGCAAATGTGCCAAAACAAACCCCGGCACAATACCTCGAGTCACGGTTCAAGGCATCGCCGTGGAAGAAGGAGTTTGGGATGAACTCTGCAAGAACAAAACATGGTATCCGAAATGGCCTTGCGTTATCATACGTATAAAGTCAACGGAGCCCGTCACATGAGCGGTCCGTCACACCCCGAAAAATTACGCTTGCTTCTGGAAAAACAGATTTACATCAGTCTGACCGCAGAAGATGAAAACATTCTTGTGGGCATACACCATTACGACTACGCAATGCAAACGAAATGGAGCCCTGGACCTATCGACTACGATAAAGTCATAGAACACCTCGAAAACAAAGATGAATTTCATCCTGCAGAAGACGATGCAATCACGGCAGCTATTGTCCATGCTTACCAAGACGTGTTCCACTGCTGGGGCGGCATATGGGACTTCCACGCTGCTGCTTTCAACATAGCAAAAGGGCACGAGACCCCTGCAGAATTAAAGAAAGATACCAACAAAAGTGAACACTGCAGGGAGCCATCAGAGGAGCAGAACAGCGGAGAGCCACCGGAGGACAGTAGCAGATCGATCGGTCGATCGATAAAGAACCCAAAGGTTCTTGTAAGAGCCACCACAAACAGACAAATATAAGAAAGAGATAATTAAATCAAGGCATTGTTTTATTGTGTGTTTATTATTGCGTGTTTATCCCCTACCCCTCCAAAAGATTCGACAAATTTCAGTCGTGTGGAAGAAACCTAAGCAGGGGCGTGGCATCCGAGGAGCCTATACGGGTAATGACCAATCAGGAGCCAGTTTTCACCTAAATTGCATGTATCATAAATCTTCATGATATATGCAAAAAATTAAGAACATTCACTTCATGTTACGTAATTTTTTTTTAGATTGACCTAATTTTTCAATTTGATATTAAAAATGTTCCAGTTTGCAGCTGAAGTTTCCTTTTTCTTTGATATCAACCCCACAGCAAGTTATTTTCTTCTTATTTTTCTCCATTGGAACTTGGCAGAGTGGAAAAGTATGATGACAATAACAAATATGTTATCAAAATGGAACATTTTGTTTATACAAAATGCGCCCCCTGAACCCAGTCCTGCTTGAAACCCGCCCCACGCCATTAAATTTGATCAAACCTTACAGGGCCACCATTTGATTTTAATAACAATCTGGTGTGATCTATTCCAACTCCCTGGTGTGATCAACTGGATTGCAAACTGTGAATCCGTATAAATAACAAATTTCCCAATGATTGGAGACAAGTGAAAATTTCTTAAAACATGCCCTGCCATGTAGGGCCGTAATACAGCCAGCCTTAGTCTTCCTTTGGGGGGCTGTTGTGCTTGATTGTATGGCGTACGGCCGGCCTCAAACTTACTTTGGGAACCGTTTTAAGGGTTTGCATGCGGGCTACCCCAGGATCGGTCGATCGGCGGACCAGTCTGCCCCTGTCGGCATGGTCTCCCTGTGTATACTTCTTGGAATGTGAACACACTGCAGGGATCTAATGCCAACTCCCTGCACACTGATTCCGCCAATTTTAATAAGCATTTTTTATTAACATATAGGCCCATTATGCTATTTATGAATATGCTATTTCAAGCACTCAGAATTTTGCTTGGGGCTACCTGAAAGTGTGTAGCAATATACTACCTACATTGCTTTTGCAAGGTGTCTTGTTAGAGCCGCAGGAAAGGTCTCTTCTTAAAAATAAAAAAAAAAAAGGGGAGGGGGAAGGGGGATAGAAAATTGCACTTTTAATTTAATCGTTTTAAATTGTCGTTCGCTATCGGAAAGTTTCATCACTTTTCGGGAAAATACATTCATTTCCGGCAATATCATTTTAGATTTTCTGTGAAAATCTTTCTTTCTTTTTTCTCAACAGAATTTACTTTAAAAATCTTCGTTTTTTGTTTTGGAGATTTTGGACTTCCGAAAAATACCTGTTGACCAGCAGAATTTATTCAAAAAATCTTCGTTCTCCCTTTGGAGATTTTCGACCCCCGAAATACCGTCTCGACCAGCAGATTTTATTAAAAAATCTTCAAACCGTCAGAACAATGTAAAGTATGTAAATAATACCATGGAGATAACTATTTTCCCAAATAAAAATCATAATCATCACACACTGTCTCTTGCAGGTTTTGTTGTTTATTTAAATAATACCAGAAAATAACAATGTCAAGATACTGTAAATAATACCATGGAGATACTATTTTCCCAAATGAAAATCAAATCATCTCACGCTGTCTCTTGCAAAATTTGTTATTAATTGAGTAGTTACCAGAGAATATGAATATAATCAAAAAAGCTTCGACCACGAAGGGACTCGAACCCTCAATCTTCCGATCCGAAGTCGGACGCCTTATCCATTAGGCTACGCGGCCATGTCCATTGAGGTTTAAAATAAAATATTGATTCTAAAAATTTAACTGAGGCAGCAAATTTTTTTTAAATTTTGTTAATTCAAAAATTTCAGTCTTTTCAACAAGGCTCTCATTTAAGTGTTTAAACAAGCACATTTCTTTCAACTCGTATATTACAAAACTTATTTTAATTGAATTGGTTGCGATTGATCATCGCAAGTCGACTGCTACTGCCATAGGCTAGTATAGTAAGCCTAGGCCAATATAGCCTACCATCGAGTGTGCTATGTCATTATTATGGTAAACGATGACTCATTCGCTCGGAATATCTGGTTGCAGTGCAGTGGTAGTGTTAGTGGTGCTGAGTCAGAGGTCCGGTTGAACAATTTTGTGAATCTTAAACGTTAAGTCAGCATAATTCAGCATTCCCCAAATTATGGCAATTTCTAGAGATATGAGTTGTTAAAATAGCGTACGTGGTGTACTCGTTTGAAATAGTAAGTAAGGCTTAAGCCTTGGTCTTTATAGTTGACACAGTTAACTTTAACTTTGTTTAACCATAGCCTGATGTAACTTGTAAACTTAAGCCTAAGTTTGTTTACACAGCAGGCAGTGCAGGATATGTGTCAAAGTAATGAGCCTACACCTCAATACAATGCCGTTGTATTATTATACAACATCACAGAAACAATCAACTTTTACTTCCTTTTGATGGCTATCACATAAATAGGCCTAGTAGCCTTCCAGTAGGGGCCTAACAGTACCAACTTCTCTCCTTACCTTGTAAACATAAAATTTTAGTCCTCGGTATTAAGGAGATGTTTCCAAATGGATGATAATAAATATCATCGAGCAAAACCTATTGCTAGAAATGTATCAAAAAAGTTATTTTCTTAAAGTTTTGGCTCAGTGGTCTTTTACAGTGAAATTCCTGCGTGGAACTGAATTTCTACGCTGAGTATTGTTACGCGTACATGAGTGTACACAAATTACAGAAAGAGCAAGATGGGCGAGGAACTTTCACAGGTGTTTTTCACGGGCGTAGCCTATATAAAGTGCAGGAATTGAAATGTACTGTTTGATTGTTGCAATTCCAACACGTATAACGCCATAGGCGCTGTGCGCGTACGTACGAGGGTAAGATATTCAAAATATTGCGCACGCTAATTGTGAGGCATTAATACATTTTATATGTGCACGCACACGCGTCAGTATTACATGTATTGTTAAGAGCATTTCACGATTTTGAAGAAAAAAATGTTGCTTTTTTTCGCTTTCTAATTTTGACCATTTATTGTTGTTTCTTTCCATATTTTACAACTGCAGCTGGAAACAAACTGAAGTAAGTGTGTTTAATTTTTCAGTGAGAAGGGAGTTGATTTTGATATCGAAAATAAAGTCTCCCAGAAAAATCAGGAACTTTTTTGAGACGTTAAATTGCATTGACTTTTGATTAGTGTGATGGGCCACTTTTCAATGGACATAACACATACCCAAATCAGTAGATTTGGAGATCTGCTCTATTTGGGTATGTGGACACGTACTAGTGCCAAACGGGATACCGTTTGAAATATCTCCATCGGGATCAGGAAATGGTATCCCAAATGAGATTTTTTTTTTCAAAACTCCCCCTTCCCCCCTTCCCCCTCCTTTCTTAGCTCCCCTTGGAAACCTGAAAACCTCCCCAGGAATTCCCAGCTTTAGAATGCCTCCTCCCCCAGTATTTCACAGCTTTGGAACCCCCTCCCTTAGTAATTCCCAGCTTCGGAACTGCCATACCTCAGGATTTTCCAGCTTCAGAATTGTATGACCCTGCGGATCACCCTGGCAACACCTATGCTCTTTCTTTTTAATTTATACAGTTTTTAGGTGCTTAGCTAAGGGCCAGAAAGGCCCATTTTTTGACATAATTGTCAGAGTTGCCAGGGCCAGCACAGTGAGTGAAATGTATTATATGGAATTTTGAGTGTCACAGTGCTATCTATGTATGATATAAATTTGAGTATACTCAATAGAAAGCTGTTTTAGTTTGCCATAAATTCATTGATACCAACATGATTGTACCTTGCTTGAAATGACTCGCAGCTAGCGCTTCCACACAATCCATAAATGTTTTCCCGATATGGACTCATAAATTTCATGAGTTTCACTGGCTATTTACCAAAATTGGAAGAAAAAAAAATCTTTGGTGAAGGGGATTGCTGTGATTCCACTGTAATAAGGCTGTTAATAATCCTATTGGAAGTCAAAACAACTCTGAGCCACTGCATCTCAAAATTTCCCAAGTCCAAATACCCCCTCCCCGATTTCCCAAGTCAAAATATACCCTCCCCCCTGGGATTTCCAGTCCACATCCCCCCCACTGGATTTCCCAAGTTCAAAAATACCCCCCTTCCTCGGATTTCCCAAGTTCAAATACCCCCTCTTCCCCGGATTTCCCAAGTTCAAACCCCCTTCCCCTAGATTTTCTAGGTCTAAATACTCCCCTCAGATTTTCCCATGTCCAAACACCCCTGAGATACCCCAAGTCTTAATACCCCCTTCCCCCCCATCCCCCCCTCCCCAGTCTTAATCCCCCTTAGGATTTCCCAAGTCAAAATACCCCCTGATTTCCTAACACAAAATAAAAATACCCTCCCAGATTTTCCTCAAGTCAAAATGATTTCCCTAACACAAAGTAAAAATACCCCCCCCTCCCTCCCTCAGGTTCTCAACGGGATTATGGATATTTTTTGGAACTGCCCAATGGGGATAAATGATATCCCCAATAAGATATTATATCCCGCTCTGAATATCAATATAAACTTAAGATGCAGCTATATCTTGGTCGGGATATAGGCTAGTATCCCGATTGGCAGTTACACCGCATGGACACTTAAGCCTAACGTTAGTAGCCTACGCATCCACATACCCAAATAGAGCTGATCTTCAATTTTCAAAAGTGGTGCCACACATTAATCAAAAGTCAATGGGATTTAATATGTCTCCAAAAAAAGTTCCCAGATTTTTCTGGAACCCTTTATTTTTGATATTAAATCAACCCCATTCTCACTGAAAAATTAAACACACTTAAGCCTAATAAACGTTAGGCTTACTTCAGTTTGTTTCCAGTTGCAGTTGTAAAATTTGGAAAAAATCAACAACGATAAATAGTCAAGTTAGATGGAAAGAAAAAAAATGGAGAAAAATTTCCCGGGCATTTTTTCCTGGCGTATATAAAGCACAGGAATTGGATTGCACTGTTTGAGCATTGCATTTCCAAAGTGTATATCACCATATGCATACGTACGCGCCACGAGGGTAAGATATTCAAAATATTGTGTACACTGATTTAGAGGTGTAATACATTTTAGTTTTGCATGTACATGCACTGGCATTACATGTAGGCTATTGTTCAGAGTGTTTCACGATTTTGAAGAAAAAAACCGGAGACAAATTGTCTTTCTTTTCTTCGAATTTTGACCATTTTTCGTTGTTGTTTCTCTCCAACTTTTACAACTGCAACTGGAAACAACAAGTAGGGTATGTGTGTTTGATTTGTCAGTGAAAAGGGGGTTGGTTTTGATATTCAAAATAAATGTTTTTTTGGAGACATGTTAAATCCCATTGACTTTTGTTTAGTGTGTGGCTCAACTTTTTCTATGGACATGACCACATACTAGTTATGGAATCATTTACCATCGTTTGGCCGTAATTTCTTTTACTTTAACCCATTTCTGTATGCTGACATTGTGTGATTGCTATTCTTTACCGTGATCTGCGGCCTTACGAAGGTTATGGGCTTTTCCAATGCACGCCATTGGAGATGAAAGAACATTTTTTGTCTTAACTTTATTCAACTTAACACAACTTCCCTGAGAATATTCTTTTATCACTAGGTTCACAACAGATTTATCATTTATCCACAAAATCCTACCATTTAAAACTTACTTGTAAATGGTAGAATTGATCTATTTTCTGTGAGTCTTCTGTTCATGATGGGAACAACTATTCAGCCATTTAAGAGCTGAACTATTATTCAGTCAAAATTCAATAAAAATTGTTTACTTGTTAGTTGAATCTATTGAAATGTGCATGAGTTGTTAGCTAATCAGCTGTACGACAACCATAGATGTAATATGACATCGAACATAAACAATTACGAGTGACAGAGTCTTTGAAGGTCCGACTGGGAAAAACATTTTCGCCAAAACAAGCATAAAGGGTCTTCTAATTTTGTTGTTTTGAGCACTAAAACAACTTCAAAGAACTATGTATAAGAATTAAATCAAGAAAGGTACATAATTTGGTAGGATAGCAAGCTTGGAGCAAATTTCGCTCCATTAACCATGGGCCTAAGTTTGGTAGCCTAATGTTCAACACACTTTCATCTTTTATGTATGGAAAGTGTAATAACCCACTGTACACTCCACCAGTATGTCAAAAAGTGTATTGTGGGATATGACTACATGTAATAGCTAGGCACATACCCAAATCAGTAGTTTTGGAGGTCTGCTCTATTTGGGTGTGTGGATGTTTACTTGTGTATCCTAGCATGAAACTAGTTATTGTCACAACTCACGTACACGTATGTTATCACTGGTACATTTGTTTTGTGTACGTAGGTTGTTGCAGATATTTCCAATTTGAGTCACACTTAAGCAAAATGTATTTTCCAATTCCAAGATTTGATAACTTCACTTCCTTGTACACAGTCTGGTGGGATTTCACCATTTTCATTTGATTATCCAATAAAATGTTCATTATTTGCCTTTTAGCAGAAGAATTTTGCCAAAGTTAAATCCACCGATAGTTTGTTGGTCGCCATGTTTTAAAACCTTTGTTAAGTGTCAAGCCTGCGCATTAGTACTCAAGGTTTCTTCATTGTACTTCTTTAGGACTTCTTTTCACCAGGGCTTTATTGATGGAAAAAATTTCTCTGTACAGTATCTATGTGTCATCTTGAAAATCAGCAAATAATTATTCAACCTTTTGGTTCTGATGCTAATAGCATAATGAACCTATGCAGTCATGCTGGCATGTGTATGTATGTATGTACTGTATGTGTGTCTGTGACAGCTAGTTCTTAAGCACGATATCTCAAGGATACACTGGATTTATGTCATATGTGGTACACATACATGTATAGCTCATGGTCCGTAGATGTGCCCTATTGTTTTTGGTGGCGATGTCATAATATTAATGAGTGGGTGTGGCTAATGTAAATATCTTGAAATGCTTATCTATTTACAACCGTATGTCTGCTTTTGTTTCATATTGAGTGTAATTATGCTGTTAGCTAGTGTGTACATGTTCATGGTACAAAAATTGTTGAATTTCATTAATATGCATAGTGGGCAGGGCTTAACATGATTTTGTTGAAAAGAACTTGTTAGCACAATATCCGTAGATTGATATTTTGTTTTTATGTCATATGTGGTACACAGATAGTCCATGGTCTGTAGATGTGCCGAATTGAACCTATGCAGTCATGCTGGTGTGTGTATGACATGTATGTATGTATGTATGCATGTGTCTGTAACAGTAAGCTTGTTAACACGATATCTCAAGAACAATACACTGGATTCATATTTTGTTTCACATTTGGTATAATTATGATGTTAGCTAGTGTCTACATGTTCATGGTATAAAAACTAGATTCAGTCATATTTGGTACACAGATAGCCCATGGTCTGTAGATGTGCCCTAATGTTTTTGGTAGTGATTTTATGCATATTAATGAGTAGGCGGGCTTAATATAGAAAATCTTGAAATATAATTTTGACAATCACATGTCTGATTTGCTTCATATTCAGTATAATTTGTGTCATCCGTCTCTGGAACCTCTTCCGCTGGAGGCAGTTACAGTAACCTCACTCCCAATGCACTCCCAATGCTTCAGTTCGGCAGCATTACCAAACCATTAGATGCCTGCCACCTATGGTTTCCAACCATAGTTCGTACTTGTACACCTACCAGTTTTTACTTGCACCAGTGTTCATTTTTTCATTCTTTTGTGTGTTCTTGTTTCTTTTATTTGCACTTGAACCGCACTGCAGCGTTTATCATCTATTGCACTTGGACGGCACTGCAGCGTTTACCATCTATTGCGCTTGGACCGCACTGCAGCATTTACCATCTATTGCACTTGAATCGCACTGCAGCGTTTAACCATCCAGGACAGCATTTACTGCTTCTTAGAATGTCATCTAATCAAGAATCCAGCATTAAAAAAAGAAAAAGAGCGGAACTAATTTTTGGATTGGATCTGGAAAATGCGTATTAGGCCCTAGGGTGTAGGGTCTAAGTCTAAACCTAAGTGTAAGCTTTAATGAAAGGATGATAATGAGATATACTTATGAGATCAAAGATACTGGAGGGATTTGGTTTGAAACCTTCATGGTTTGCAAGGGTTTTTATGCTGGAGACCAGATTGTTGCACTTAGAATTGATTGCCATTTGAATAAGTACCTTATAAGTACCTTATAAACACCTTATAACTACCTTATAAACTTAAGGAAATTCTGAATCCCAGTAATTGAATAACTTTTGAGTTTGATCAGTCAGCCAGTCATAACTCAAAAACTGAACTTCCAGAATGTTACCTTCCTACTCATTTTTCCACTACTTAAAAAAATAGTGTTTTCATAACTTTCTGCCCCTTTCAGAGGTAGAAAGGGGGCAGTAGCATCGTTTTTTTTAGGGATGGAAAATACAAATTTTTAGGGGCGGGAAGTAATTTGATTCACATTGGGGTGGTAGAAATTTACAGAAAATCATGGCTTAAATCGTTGTTTAACTCATGATTTTTTTCACAGATATGCTTAGCGATACATTGGTAACATCAAGTTCATACACCTTCTGCTGTATCCCACTCAACCTTTGGGAAGAGAAATGTTACCCCTCCCCTCCCCACCCAGAATAGTGAGAACTATACTACTAGTACTACCCCAGGTGTTGAACATCAAGTTCACACATCTTTTCCCCAACTTAGCCTTTGGGAAGAGAAATTTACCACCTTCCCCCCAGAATAGTGAGAGCAATACTGCTACCCCTGGTGTCGGTGTCAGTGTCAGGTTTAATGTTTTGGTAAGAGTTTCTTTATGTTGTTAGAGCTGTAGGTTAAAGTTTTTGAATGAGATTGTTATGATAACGATATTGCTGCCATGAATAGAAATTATAAAATATTAGTCTTGGCATGAAAGAAAATCTAACAAAAAAATCCTTGCCTCAAAAGAATTTGAAATAAAATGTCTTTGGTATAAAAAGAACCCTAAACAAGGGTTTTAGAGGAGTTAGTTTATTGGTGAGCATGAGGAGCATAATGCGAACCTATGTAATGGAGATTTCGTCCGTCAGTCCGTCCGGCTTCCACAGTTTTCCTGAGACTTCCTCAGAAAATGTAAAGTTTTTTGAGAATACCTCAAAAATATTTCTTCAGAATTTCTCAGAAAGTGTTAAAGTTTTTTAGATATCCTCATTCCAGGCTGGAATTTTCTCAAAAAATATTTTAAAAATTCAGAGACCCTTAGACAGGTTGAAGACTAGTTTTCTTCAAAATTCTTCAAACCATTGGATATTTCCTTAGAAGATATTCTGTAAGATGATATACTTTTCCGATATTCTTTAGAGATGTTCAAGTGTCTCGAAACATTAGAGGTTTGAGATGCTTAAAGGATTAGGGGTCAAGCAAGTCTATCTTATTTGAAAAAGGACTTCAAAAGAAACAAAATAGTAAAGAAAGCATTCAAAAATCTTATTTTGTTAAGGAGATATCAAAGTTTAAAGTTTGGTATCATTTGTGTAGAAATGACTGAATCAGACTAGTTGTGATGTCATAGCCTCAGATTTTTTAAAGTCTTTATGTATTCTATCATATTTTGTCCTGCAATTTTGTGGCTTAAAACCATGGGATATGTCAAAAAAGTAGTAAAACTGAATCAAGAAAGGGTATTTATAATGATCCACCCGAGGATTTATTTTTTTAAATAGTAACAAAATTAAATAAACTTTCTTTAAAATGTATTTCCATAGTAGACCTACTACACCAGTCAATTCTACACAGATAAGACCAGAGCTCTAAACTTGAATATCTCCTCAATGGAATAAGATTTTTGAATGCTTACTTCACCATTTTGTTTCTTTTAAATTCCACCTTTAAAATCAGATGGATATGCTTGACCACTGAACTAATCCTTTAAAAATCTTTGTGCACCAACGCTGTATCAGGCATGAGTATTTGACTCCACCTTTATTATTCTGGTCATTTGCATGATTTCATAGTTGCTACAGTAATGTAAACTTGAAATGTTCATATCTTAACAAACGTATGTCTGTTTTGTTTTATATATGATACAATTATATTAGTTGGTGTGTACGTGTTCATGTTGGAAAAACGTTGAATTTCATTATTATGCATAGTGGGTGGGGCTTAATATGATTTTGCTGAAAAGAGATTGTAAAAACAGTATCATAAGAACGGTAATCTGGATTTATGCCATGTTTATTTGGTATACAGATAGCCCATGACTCCCTAGATGTGGCTTATTCTTTTTTATGGCTATATCATGCATATTAATGAGTAGGCAGGGCTTAATGTAAAAATCTTGATATGTTCATATTTTAACAACCGTATGTCTGTTTTGTTTCACATTTGGTATAATTATGGTGTTAGCTGGTGTGTACATGTTCATTTCATTGATATGCATAGCCGGCAGGGCTTAATATGATTTTGCTGAAAAGAGCTTGTAAACATGGTATCTCAAAAAAAGTACACTGGATTCATGTCATATTTGGTACACAGATAGCCCATGGTCTGTAGATGTGCCCTATTGTTTTTAGTGGTGATATCTTGCGCATTAATGAGTAGACGGAGCAAAAATCTTGGAATGCTCTTATTTTTACAATCACATTTCTGTTTTGTTTCATTTTTGTTACAATAATGATATTAGCTAGTGTGTACGTGTTCATTGTATAAAAACATTGACTTTCATTAAAGGATTAGTTCAGGGGTCAAGCAAGTTCATCTTATGTGAAAGAGGACTTTAAAAGAAACAAAATGGTGAAGAAAGTGTTCAAAAATCTTATTCCGTTAAGGAGATATTTAAGTTTAAAGTTTGGTGTCATTTCTGTAGAAACGACTGAAATCAGACTAGTTGTGATGTCACAGCCTCAGATTCCTCAGTCTTGATGTATTTTAAAGAAAGTTGATTGAATTTGTTTACTATGTACATTATTTTCACTCAAACTTTTTTCAGGTGGTATATTATAAATACTCTTCCTAGATTTAGTTTTACTACTTTTTTGACATATCCCATGGTCTTTAAGCCACAAAATCGCATGACAAAATATGATAGGATACATAAAGACTTCGAGGAATCTGAGGCTATGACATCACAATTAGTCCGATTTCAGTCGTTTCTACAGAAATGATACCAAACTTTAAATCTAAATATTTCTTTAAGGGAATAAGATTTTGGAACGCTCTCTTTACCATTTTGTTTCTTGTGCAGTCCTCTTTTATATAAGATAAACATGCTTGACCACTGAACGAACCTTTAATATGCGTAGTGTGCCGGCTTGATATGATTTTGTAAACAAAAGGCTTGTAAATACGATATCTCCCAAATTATGAACTGGATTCACGTCATGTGTGGTGCACAGATAGATAGCTCATGGTCTGCAGGTGTGCCCTAATGTTTTTGGTGGTGATGTCTTGCATATTGATAAGTGGGCGGGGCTTGAAGTAAAAATATTGAAAAGTGATCAATGAGCAACTGTATATCTGTTTTGCGTCATATTGGGCATGAAAAATTTGTTGGTTATCGTGTGCATGCTTATATTATCAACAGATGTCATTAATATGTATGGTAGGCATGGCTTGATGTGAAAGTGCTAAAGTATGTAAACACCATATCTCATGAATAGTATATCGGATTTATGCAATATGTCATACACGGATGGGTCATGGTCTGTACATATGATCTGATGTGATAAGTGATGTCATGAATATTAATGGTTAGGCGAGGCTTACTGAAAAATTCTTTAAATTGGATAAATAATCAAGTGTTTTTGCATTATACTTGCCATGATAATGTTTTTAATTATTGTACAAATGCTAATGTTGACAGCATTTGTATTGATCTGCATGATGGTGGGTGTGGCTTATGAATAAATATCCTGGAACATATATTTTATGATATGCAATGACATGACAGTTAATACAAATTTTGCAAATAAGGATTGTATGGGTGTATGTATTTGTGTGTTTGTGATGGCTAGCTTGCAAATGCGATATCTCAAGAACGATACATTGGATTCATGTCATATTTGGTACACATATAACCCATGGTCCATAGATGTGCCCTGTTGTTTTTGATGGTGATGTCATGCGTATTAATGAGTTGTCATATGCGGTACACAGATAGCCCATGGTCCACAGATGTACCCTATTTGTTTTGGTGGTGATGTCATGCATATTAATAAGTAGGGAGGGCGTAATGATACAATCTTTAAATGTTCATATTTTAAGAAACGCAGATCTGTTTTGTTTCATATTTGGTGTATTTATGATGTTAACTAGTGTGTACATGTTCATGGTACCAAAATGTTGAATGTCAATAATATGCATAGTGGGTAGGACTTAACATGATTTTGTTGAAAAGATCTTGTAAACACAGTATCTCAAGAACGATACGTGGGATTTAGATTATATGTGGTACACAGATAGCCTATGGTCTGCAGATGTGCCCTATTGTATTTGGTGGCGAGATCATGCATATTAATGAGTAGGCGGGGCTTAATGATAAATTCTTGAAGTGCTCATATTTTAACAATTGCATTGTTTGTTTTAAATCATATTTGGTATAATTATGTTGTTAGCCAGTGTGTACATGTTCATGGTACCAAAATGTTGACTTCCATTATCATGCATAGTGGGCAGGGCTTAAAATAATTTTGTTGAAAAGAGCTTGTAAACAGTATCTCAAGAACGATACGTGATATTCAGTTCATGTGTGGTACACATACATGTAGGATGGGATCCATGTGGGTCATAGCGTGGGATGCCATATGGGACATATGGTGGAATGCCATGTGGGACATATGGTGGAATGCCATGTGAGATACTGTATGGTGGAATGCCATGTGGGAGATATGGTGGAATGCCATGGGACAAGGTATGGGATGTCATATGGGACATGAGGTGGGATGTCATTTGGTACATGGGATATGATCCATGGGACATAGGGTGGAATGCCATGGGTCATAGGATTTGGGACATATGATGGAATGCCACGTGGGACATGGGGTGGTATGCCATGTGGAAGATATGGTGGAATGCCATGTGGGACATGGTATGGGATGTCATGTGGGACATGGGGTGTAATGCCATGTGGGACATGGGGTGGGATGCCATGTGGGACATGGGGTGGGATGCCATGTGGGACATGGGGTGGGATGCCATGTGGGACATGTTGTGAGATGCCATGTGGTACATGGGATGCCATGTGGGACTTAGTGTGAGATGCCATTTTTATAATGGCCGGGTCATATAATATGAGTGTCAATTTGCATGGGCATGGAACTATGATGGTATTTACCGTTCTAGTTTAACAATTGCATTGTTTGTTATATGTCATATTTAGTATAATTATGTTGTTAGCCTGTGTACATGTACATGTTCTAGTACAGAAATATTGAATTTCATTGATATGCATAATGGGCAGGGTTTAATATGATTCTGTTGCAAAGAGCTTGTAAAACAGTATCTCAAGAACGATAGGTGGGATTCAGTTCATATGTGGTACACAGATGTGCCCTATTGTTTTTGATAGCGATGTCATGCATATTATTGAGCTTGCAACTGAGGAGGAGGAGGAGGAGCTTAACATGCACCTGCTGCTCACGCACGACATTGGCAAGTCAAGAAACACTTTGGGCAAGATTCATGTAGTTACAGGTAAAGAAGGAGGGCTTAATGATCAAATCTTTAATTGCAAATATTTTAAGAACCGCATGTCTGTTTTGTTTCATATTTGATGTATTTATGAGGTTAGCTATATGTAGTGTGTTGATATGCAATGACATGACAGGTAATACAAACCTTGTAAATCAATCAGTTTATGAAAAAAGCATCGGAATCACAAAACCTTTTAGTTCTGGTTTTGTTTTATAGAATTACATAAGAATTGTTTTGGATATGCTGTTATGTTATCACAATTTACACTATGAGGTCACTTTGCAACACATTTATATAACCTTTAAAATGCAATGATTCCCGAATGGAAAAAGATATCAATTTAACAAAAATTAGCAGGGAATTAAAATTTTTGTTTTATTTGCAGCAACTGAACAAACTAAAATATTTTTACACTTAAATGTGTTGGTTACATCTTGTGGAAAATGATTGATGTACATACAAATATTCAAAAAAGATTTAAAAAAAGAGGGTTTGGCCAGACTCTGCTTGTAAATATATCACAAATTTACACAGAAATAAGAATAGTATTTAAGATCAGAAAGTCCAAAAACTTTAAGGTGGTATATTTTAAGGTTAATTTGATATGAAGTTTGGCTGTTTACTGGTTTACAGTGGATTTCGCAAGTAGTTTGGCTAGTGTTGCTTTGTTAATCCTGTCCATGGTATGCACTTACTGTAAATCTTTACAGCAAAAATAGTTGTATTAAACACATCTTGTTTAAAAGGCAATGCCTCAAACTTGGAAAGTCTGTATGCATTGGGTATTCTATTCAATGAATACAATGTCATGCACTGCAGCACTTGGACATCAGTACCTTTGAAACCAAATTCATCAATAAAAACATTGCAACAGCCAATGGGTTTTTTTAACACAAACCAACATAAAGCATATCACATTCAGACCTCATTCTTTTAAAAAGAAATTTTACAAAGTGATTTAATTGGGAATCCCCTAAAATGACGGACTGGCCTATTCATGAAATATGTTTTCATCAAGTTCATTCTGGTGTCATCCTGTGATGAACTGTGATATTCATATTGAGAGCTGTATTGAACGGCACCTGTTTAGGACAACTCCAGTAGGAAATGAATAACATTGAACAAAGCATTCTGGATCCTTAGTACAAAGGATATACTTTACCAGTACTAAGTGGGTTTACTGTGGTAGGCTTGGATTGTTGCACAGATATGCATGTGGTGTACATGTAGGTGATGACTTTGTTATTTTACTCTGATACGTAATGTTGGCATATACTGTACTTACAATTTTTGGTTGCATTTTGTTTAATTGTCAAGTCCATTTGAGTATTTTCATCGTACTTTTTATTTAAGGTAAAGAATTACTACTGTATCATGTAATGGACAAATTAACTTGCTATATATAAATCACCTTCTTTTTTTTCTTACAGTATGAATACAGTTAATATTCTGATCACAATATTATCAATTCTTGATCATCCACTCAAAGAAAATTACTGATAGTTTTGTAATTTCAATTTGGTTTCTATGGTATTGTTTAGGTAAAGTACCCAAAATTTATGTTATTTTTATACATAAAGCATTATTGAAGGTTTCAAAAGGTCAAAGTAAGTTTCACAGATATTTTGTACAATGTTTGACCTGAAAATCACACCTTGCTTTTGATATTGTAATAAATTTGTAAATAATCCTGGAGTTGTTAAACCCAAACTTGAGTGTTATGAACACTGGTATAAAGTGAAAGTGTTAATTGTCTGATTGAAAGCCATCATGTTTTGATTGAAGATGTTATGAAACCAACATGAAATGTCAGAGGGTTGAAAAGCAATAACAAGTTTATCAGTTTCAGTAGCAATGCCTTGTCAGTGTAAACAGACTTATTCCGAACTTTTCTTTAGAGTGTTGCGAAGTTTTCAGGATTTGGAAAAAGGTATGGATAGCATTAGCATGTTGGGCTCAGTACAGAAGTGTATGTGTGTGTTTCGTGAAAGTTGTAAGATTTTCAAACAGGACTAGCACCAATAAGTTTATTGTTTGATTGTTCATTAGGAAAAGCCTGAATTTCTGGATAGAGCAATCTTTTTATATTTTAGAAGCTTAGAAGCAGAATTTAAAATAAAATAAAAATCTGTAATCATTTTAATCAAATTCAGGATATTACTGGCTGGTGGAATTTTTTTTCTCTCTGCTTTTTGTTTGATCAGCTTTCGAGAAAACATACATCCGGTTACCTGGGACAGCCAAAAGTCTTATTGGGGCAACCATGATATTTACATGACCACCTTGGATGGACATTTTCAGCACAATTTGCATTGCATGTATACAAAAAATATCCATGGGGTACCTAATTTACTTTCAGGACAACCACAAATTCATAAACTGATGTCTTGGAGGAGGGAAAGGGGGAGGGGGGGGAAGGCAAGCTTATATTGGTCATAGAAATCACCAAATGTCAAACAGCTTTGAAAGGGCAGTCTGCTTCTATTCCAAACAATTCTACAGAGATGGAACAATAGATTTTCAATATTAATTGAAGAACTGTTCAAATAGATATTGTACATGACAAGTAAAGCCTTAAAAATTGAAAAAAAAATTGCTTATTCAAGAAAGTATGCAAATTAATAATGTAATCAATGCTCTCTGTTTTCTATTATAAATCCATTGCTTTTTTACTCTTTGCCACAATAGTGTTAAAAGGAAAGCAACAAATTTTGTCAAAGATTGTTACAAATTAATTCATGCCTTCATTTAGTATAGGAAAGATGTTCCACAAGACACCCATATTTGAAGAATAAAATTAGTTAGGGATGTCCTTAATGGGTTACAGTGTATATGGTGATATACATACTAATTTGATTTTTACATTTGTCTACAAACTGTGGTGTAGCGGTTATCATACATGTCCACAGACCACAAGGCCCCCGGTTCAAGCCTGGGTTGGGTAGACACGCCAGTGCACCACAACTGGTTATTAAAGGCCGTGGACATTGACTTGGTTGTCGATGTTATGTCTGTCCGTATGTCGTACCTGTGTTCTCGTCCGAGTCGTATAAAGCGTTTCGTGATAGCATTGTTACTATCATAACCGATACGCAGGCAACGACCCGGTCATTGTAATTGTGTGTTCACTCATTGTCGTTTTTACATTATTTTATTGTTCTACTCTGGATTGAATGCTCTTGCTATAAACAATCAATAACACAATCTTTTAACAATCTCAGTGTATCTCCTTAAGTTTTGGGTGCTTAGTCAAAAGTTGATGAATTGAATATTTTGCTCAATTTGTCCAATATTTCCTCTTTATTAGGATCATCAGCTTCCGTGAAATCCAAGAGCTACCATTTCATAACAGTGTGTTAATGTTTCTGTGCTGAAGCATGAAATCCTGCAGTCTTTCATCTGGCTGTTTGTACTCCAAACTAGTATGGTGCTTCCTCCTAGGGTCAACTATTTCTGTAAGTTCCTACCATTAGAAAATCTGATTCTAGTAATGTCAAAAGATAGAAATGTTGTTAGAAATGATTCATATCTCGAGATGTATCCAAGTCATTGAAAATGAAGTGCGATTTCAGGTGCATATTTTGAGAATTTAAAGTATGAAATATTCTGCTAGGAATATGACTTGCTTTATACCATAGTATAGTACTGTACAATTGCAGAATTTATCCCCAAAGCTGAGTTGTGATGATATTGAATACTCATCTTGAGGTGTAGGGACAGGTGAATTAAATATTACCTGCTCAGACGGACAACTTAGTTTTCAGCAAAATTTGCATTGCATGAATACAACAAAATTCCACAAGAAACCTTATTTACTTTCAGTACAATCACAATTTTATATATTCCTGGATTTTTGTAGATTTGTCAGTCCCTGCTTTTAAACCCTTCAGTCATTATTGACCTAAGGTTTTCCATTTGTAAGAACTGCTTACACTGTCATGAACATTGTACAACTACTTTTAAATTCAAAAAAATATTTTCTACTGTTTGTTTGAATTACTGTTTGAAAATTAATCAACTTCATTTTTGAATTCACAGATAATAGAAAAAGGTGTGGTAGCTGTTGTTTCTAGGGACGAACCATGTCCTCCAGGGTAAGCAATTGATGTAACTTTCATGGAATTGACATTTAATGCCATACTTGGCTGAATAGTGAAAATGTTGAGATTTAAATTCATTGAAAGGAACTAAAACATGTTATTTCTAAACCAAATTTTCACACCAAATTCCATAAAAAGATGATTCATTTTGTAGAAATAATCTATTTTGGAAAGCAGTACTCCAGCATTTATTTGGACATCAGAGCCAATACTTTTCCCATACTAATTGTACATTTTGTTTTACTTGGCAGTTTTGGATCTTTACCATACACAATGCAAACTGGAAATGCATTTTCATCATTTTCAAAACTGGAAATAAAGGAAAAGTTTTTTAATATTTATCAAAGCATTTAAGTCAATCAAAGTTTTCTTTCTGTTCACACTTGGCAGCTTTTCAATCATCCATAACTCTAAGAAGCTGAAGTGGTTTTGCTCAAAATTGGTTGATTTTGATAATCTGAATTTAATGGTTAACATTGCGATTCAAGAGGTGTATATGAAATAGTATTTAATGTCCCTTTCCAGTGAACCCTAACTTTAAGAGCTTCTTATTGCACTGTTTACCTGGTCATGTTTGCTCTACAAAGTAACCAATCTTCCATTTTTGTGAGAAGGGCTGCAAAGTTTTTCAATAGTAGTAAAATGCCCCTCCCTTCCAATAAACCACAGATTTAAGGGCTCCTTATTGCACAGTTTAACTGGGTGCCCTGTTTTCATGGTTTTCAGATACATTCCTTCAATGTTTGATACACAAATACCAGGGATAACAAAAGTACATTATCTTCCATGATATTTGTGGAAATGGCTGCAAGCTTTTTTAATCCTGATAGGAGGCTTGCATTGCAAGAATAATCCCACTTAGTTTTGATTGGTTTGTCTTAACTTTTACCCTCCATGCTTCTTTCATTTCTTATGAAGGTATTACCGTGTCCTGAATAATGACTACTGCGATTTCAAATGCAGTGGGTGCTCATTACAAGAATATAGAGATGGGCACTTTCCACCACGCGATGGCAACTTATTTAATTGTCGTGTGTGTCCATACCTCTGTGAGGAAAAAGACAATGAGCTTCCTGAATTAGAGCTGATGAACTGCTCAACTAAAGGCGAGTGGTTGTTCTCTCCAATTAGAATTTTACCATTTATTTATATTCCTACACTGTATTCACTCATGTTTAAAATCCATCCATTGATGATGATGACTTTGAAGTTTCTGACCTAAATTTTATTTATTGAAAATCATCAGATTGTTTTCTCCTGCAAAGTTTTGATTGAGAGTATATTGAGTTCCGAAACCTTAGTCTCTTTCAACTGCTTCCATTCAACTAACTAACTAAGCGTAAAAAAAACCCAATCAGTCATTGTAAGGAAGTTTGATTGTATTCTTTTGGTGGTGTAAACAAGTTAAACAGAAAGCAAATATGGCTTAATATTATAATTGCTGAAAAATTGTCAATTTTTAACTGATTTTGATGATTTTTTGCTGTTTGTTTTTGGCATATTTTCCTCCAATTAAGCTCAATTTGTTGCTACCTGTTCATAGGCCATGCTATGTGTTATAAGATGATGATGGCATTTGGAGGAATTAATCACTCTTTATCCCAATTATCTTGTTGGCTACCTTATCCAACAAATATTTTAATGAAAATGTAATCAGGAAAGGGCTTAACAATTAGTTTAAAATGTTGTCTCATTGGTCTTTAGTTTAACCATCCAGATCCATTATCTGACAAATGTTTGTCTTTGTGAGCGCCATGTCCACAGGATGAAATCTGCATGTGATGTTGTCTAGGTGGAAGTGTTTGCTTTCAAAAGAATATTTCTTATTGGGTTGATACAGATTATACTGAGAAAAATGGTTGTCAGATGGCAAAACTTTCATGTTTCCTAATTTTGTTGTTGTCTGTCTGCTGATATTTAAACATATTTAGCAAAAACATGGGTTGAAATATATATGTACTCTGAAAACAGGTTGCATCAAAACATGAGGTTGGGTTGAATGGATTAACATGTACTATAAAAACAACTCCTATCAAAATCTGCTTAGAATTGTCCATTTAATAGCATTTTGAAATTAAGATGCCTAATTAGCATAAATTGCACAATATTTTATGACCTCAGAATGGGACAACAAGAAAATTTGATCTGTATTCCTGTTCACTTTTGCACACTTTGATTTATCATAACTTCAGAGCCATAAGTGTTATTGTGACCAATTCAAGACTGTTCTGCTTAGAATGTAATACTTTTCATCTGACTTAAAATCTCTACCTGTCCATATACCTTTAATATTCTTAATTTAAAAGGAGAAAAAATATTTTACAAACTTTTGATAGCATAACATGGAACACTTATGTATAGTAAATTAAAGAAAAGATTAGTATGCAGTAGTGAAGGTGAACTATTCTCCACACATTATTATTTTGGTTATCTGAACATCATTTTGTTTTGCAGATTCCTTACCTATTACAGTCAGTCAGTCTCCCTCACAAAATATATCTCCTGGAAGAAATTCTACATCAACAACTGCAGAATCGCAAACAACAAAAGCGAGTCCGAAGATTGTCCATGTGACCAACAAAGATATAAAGGTGGGAGAATCAAATACGGATGGAAGACTTATTCTGAAACTTGGTAAGTTCAAGTTATCATTTTCTTGTAAGTTCAAATTATTATTTCCTTGTCTATGGGGAGCTGCAAAAGCTCTGTTCAATTTCATATTAAACTAGAGTTTTTGTTCTCTTTAGAGTGCGTGCCCACGTTTTCGCTCTCTTTAGAGTGCGTACCCGAGTTTTCGCTCTCTTTAGAGTGCGCACCCAAGTTTTCGCTCTCTTTAGAGTGCGTACCCGAGTTTTCGCTCTCTTTATAGTGCGTACCTGAGTTTTCGCTCTCTTTAGAGTGCACCCAAGTTTTTGCTCTATTTAGAGTGCATACCCAAGTTTTTGCTCTCTTTAGAATGCATACCGGAGTTTTCGCTCTCTTTAGAGTGCATACCCAAGTTTTTGCTCTCTTTAGAGTGCATACCCGAGTTTTCGCTCTCTTTAGAGTGCATACCCGAGTTTTCGCTCTCTTTAGAGTGCATAGCCAAGTTTTTGCTCTCTTTAGAGTGCATAGCCAAGTTTTTGCTCTCTTTAGAGTGCATATTCCTGTCACCCTGAGCATTTCCACCATGCTCAATATTTCTTAAAGAGCTCATATGTCTATGTATTCCTTATCCTTCAAACATTCAAGAAAGAAATCCTTGACACACAAAGAATCTTCCTCCCAAAGTATCTTTCTAACTTCCATTCTATCTTGCTCACTTGCAATTTGAACACTTCAGGATTACCTACCTTTTGACTGATTTCTTTTAAAGTCACATCATTATTTCAGTTTTATTCAGGCTAAGCATTCTTTTTTGAGTTCTTTTCAGGCAAGATTCACATCTCATCATTCATGCCAGAGAACAATTGTTTTGATTTTTTTTTAATCCAGAACATTGATTGTTTTGAATTCCTTCAATTCTTGATAGATCTCTATCTAAAACATCTGAACACCTCAATTTCTGCCCTTCCAGAGGAAAATTCCAGTTGAGACCTGTTGGAATTCCACTGGTCCCAATTTGAATTGAATATTTCCAACTTTGATGAACTGGTCATAACTTGGACCAATTCATGCAAGTTGGAATTTTCATTGCAGCGTTTCAATTAAAACTCAACAAATATCTATGAAAAACATCTCACCCTTTCACTTCTTTCTTTCCCCCTGTTCCAGTAAAGCCGAAATTGTAATCACTTGTTTTGTAAGCATTAAGAAAACCATACACCAATTTTTTTATAAATATATTCGTAACTTCTTGAGATATGTTTTTCTTCTTGTAATATTTATTGTTCTCTATCATATTTACTAACAGATTAACATTCTTTTACCTGAATATGCAAATTGCTATAGAAAAAATAATTATTGTAAAAATTATACAGCATTTCAATGAATCTATATACTCGCATTGATAATTCGTTTATCTTACTACAAATCCTCAACAAACTCCAGAAAATGATCTTTTTTTTGGATTCCGAGCCACGTCGGCATCTCGGCAATGAAAGAGCAGACAGAGCCTCCATCAAAGCTCTGTGGTGGAAGTAATTGCTTAGTTGTTAGTTAGTTCAATCCCGTTATACCTCCAGGGTTTATAGAGCCCGTATTTATACCCGATTTCCATGGTGCTAAGCGGACAATGAGTACTTGACTCCCCCTAGATGGGACACCAGTCCATTACAGGTTAAATCCCCAGCCGAAAATGAACTTGAGATTTGATCGCGGTACCTTTTAAGTATGGGACCGACGCTCTAATTATTGGGCTAGTGCACTCTCTGGTAATTGCTTAGACTTGAGTTAAGCAGGCGTTTGAATTTAAAGATTGCTCAGTTACATTTGAGGTATGGCTGATTTTTTGTGTAAAGATAAACTCAAACTCTTTGTCGATTTTCATCCTAATTTCTATCCCCATTATGAACATTGAAATGAAAATGCAAGTGAAGAAAAATGTATTAGAAAGGGAAATGAATGTTACATGGCTGTGAAGCAAAATTGTTTGAAAGAAGGGCATTACTGAAAGTGTAAGTAAGGCACATTAATTTGACATGATTACTGGAACATCACTTGTGAGGCATTTTAAAGGTTATTGACCTTGTATATTATGATTCTGATGGTACTTTGCGCAGGTTGACAATATTCTGATTTGTGAACTATGCTTGAACATTTTGTATAAATTAATAAGTCAGTGACGTGTCTTTTTTTGACATTCATGTAATTTTACCACAAAACAGGATATATGAAATGCATTTGATGAAATAAATTGCATCATTGTACTTCAAAACCTCATCCAAAGCACTACAGAACCACGTTTGCATGAACTGGCTACTTGCTGTACTGATATTACTTCCTTGCCTAAAATACTGCCCTTCTCAAGTTCATTAGCTTTTTGGCACGGGGAATTCAATTCAATCTGCAGTGTAAAGTAGACCACCAAGTCAATGGAATTTAAATAATGGACATTTTGAGACAAGATTAATTTTGTGAATATCTTTTGGAGATCATTAAAATAGGAAACAATTGCTCAAAATCTAGAATTTCAGCCTTTTGAATATTCATGTCTAAGTATGCAAATTTGTATTCAAATTTGTGATGTATGATGAGAGAAAATTGATGTTACTTGAGTCTTAACATGATGAAAGAAAGTATGGGGTTTGCAAGCATGTGGACAAAACTGGAGTAGAAAGTCAAGTTTTTGAGACGAAAAATCCATTATTTATAAGTGTAAAATAATTTTTGATTTACAACCAGTATATCTATAGCCAGGGACGTTTAAAGCTCTTTAGTTTAAATTTATTCAAAAATAAACAAATCCTTAAAGGGCCCTAATTCTTATCCCTTTGAAATAGAGGGCGCTTCTCTCTACAGAGAGGTAATATCAAGTCTAAAAGTATCAAAAAATGGATAACAATTTTCACTTCTTTTTTCCCTCACAATCCATCATGTTCTTTTTGCTTGCCCCCCTGTACAACCTTCCCAGAGCTTCCCTCGCTCCCTACAACTATATTGCTGAGTTCTTCCAGAAAAATCCTCCGGATAAAATTATCTCCTTCCTTTATCATGCTTCCCTCTACAACCATATTTAATTCTCCTCTTTCACCCCCTCTCTACTTTGTTTTTGTTTCATCCATGCACCTCTCCTCTCGATCACAGCTTTCTGACCTTTTGCTCTTGAATTTCTCTCATTCTCCCCTTGTTTCCTTTCCTTCCTACCTCTAGAATGATCTAACCTCTCAGGCACAATTTGACCCTCGTTGTCATGGTGCCGTTAAGCCCTCATCAAACAAACAAACATTCTCAAGGTGGCTGATATTTCTGAGCACATAGTTTGCTATGTCTGCATGTATAATCTATTTGTCAATTAAAGTTCAGCTGAAATAAGAATAAACACCAAGATTTTGAATGGCAGATAAAGCCTTCATAAGTTATGATCAGAGGTATTCAGTGCTTGGACCTTTGACCTATTCTGATTCCTAAAAGTTAGAGAGAGTGCTTTCTGATAATTTTTACTTCCAGCAAAAAAATATATGACTGGATTCAGAGCTGAATTCAAAAAGACACAAAATTCAGCTGAAAATAAAAGCATTATTTGACTTGGTTTGATGTAAGCATCTACCTCAATGAAATCCAGCACAAATGGGGAAATCTTACTTGGGAAAACAAGAATGAAGAAGAGAGCACAGTTTATTAACAAAATCTTTGTGACTTGTTTATTTAACTGGGTGCTGGGCTCTGATTGGCTGCTGATGTCGTGCACTTGCTTTCTAATCGCATATATGATTTGACAAGATAGAACTACATTAACTATAAGTGTAACCAGGAACGGTGTTATGTAAATCACATAAAAAATGCCAGATTTGAATGTGACATTCAAGCAGATTGTAAGGGCCTCGATGCTTGCGACTACCCAGATGATCACCAAATTCTTCTTTATGTTTATTGGTGAGGAATTGAAACTATGGATAGGCATGCATAGCTTGAGATATCTCTCGATGGCGATGAAAATTAATATATTTTGAGAAGAAGATTCACATAATGAAAAAAAGAAGGTATTGGCCTGATCGGTGAAAGTGTCTAACCTTATTGTAGATATATATTGTGGTTCACCATATGTATACTCCTTGAAATCTTCCAAAGCGTCCGATTCATAAGGGAAAAGGAAAAAACTGCCATAATTGTCGTAGTTGTTCAGACTAGAAGTATTTGGAAAATTCTTAACCTTGCAGTACCACTCTTTTCTTTTTGTGTCCCAGTCTGCAGCTAATCCAATGGCCATGAAAATTGCTCCACTCAAAAGAGATAGAACATTGGCGATGGCAAGGTTTAATAAGTATTTGTTCACAGTATTATGCATTGAAGGTTGCTTGTGGTATACCAAAATGAACGTGAAATTAGTGAACATGCCAAGCAGACATATCACCAAGAGAATGCTGAAGAACAGCTCTGACCAATGTGAGAAACATTGTAAATAAAACAGATAAAATCCCATCTTTCTTCAAGTTTTTAAGTGGAGAATATATGTTTCTGCTTTAGAATTGTTGTCTAGTATTTTGGTAAACTGTTAGCAGATAGCTATGCATTTAGCAAACTAATAGAGAATTCAAATTCTATTATTATTTTTATTTTTTTTATTGGTCAAAAATTGCAATTTGCTCTCAATGTGCTAACAAGTCAAATTCTTTACTATGTATGAAGTGGATTTAGTGAATGAAAAACTGCACAATTATTGATGAGAAACAGTTTTAGAGTATGTGGAATGATACCCACAAGAAAATCCTAACAACAGATCCTGGGGTTGTACTTGAGTCACAAATCCAATAGAGATCCAAGTGTATTTTCTTATTAGTTTCCTCCAAAATTAGTTACAATAATTGAAATTTAACCACTAACCACGTAACAAACACTTCACATGAATTTTTTAAGTTAACTTATACTTATTTATTTCCAAGTTAATCCACATACTCTTGTAAAATAGTACAAAAGAGTTGAACAATGTCTAATCAAGGTTAATGTGTCGCTTTCTGTCGTGTCGAATGAAGGTAAAAACATTGTAAAAATATCGCTTTACTTCAAATTGCTTGCCACAGCATCAGCAAAGGTGCTACATAACTGCGACATCACTTCCGCTGCAGTTTTCCATTAGCTTGTCAGTGTGTGTGTGAATATGATCTGCCAATCAGAAGCATTGAAATGAATTGCATACTGTAACTGTCTCTGTGCATTAACACAAGAAATGGCCTTTAAAAGGAAGGAAGATCATCTCAAGAAATAGCACTTGAAGCATCGCCAATAGTGACGTTACATTGGTGGCGTACTTTTTATTCCAGTACTATTTTTAATTGCCTTTTCAGTATTTGTGTAAATTTTTAAAACAATCAGCAAGAGAGTCTGAAGTGTATTGTTTTGTTTCTCTCCACGTTAAACAAGATGACTGGCCTTGAAGTTTTCACTGTGCAAAATTCTCCATCTGTTAAACCTTCAATCTAATTTGAGATCAATTTTGTGCCTAACTGTTGAGCAGGAACTCATAAATCCTCCAACTATTAAACAAAGGCTTCCTGTGTTGCATACATCTTAACACTACTCAGGAAAGACTAGCACATGATTACATGAAATGAAGGTAACTTTTAAGAATTGTGAGAACATGGTTTGTGAGAGGAATGTCTTGGATTAGAACTCTCTTGAAGGATGGAACAATGTACCCACAATATTTCCATTTGTTTCAGAAATAGTCTTATTGTTCTTCATATACTGAAGGCAAGTATGCAAATGTACCAAAACTTCCAAAAGATGATTTTGGAATATAAAATTTTCCAAGAAGGAAAATATTCAGATCACTCGATGCACAGTATCCTCTCATTCTTTCGCTCACTACAAACCTGTGCTGGGTGAGATTTCTGCTAGAGATGTCAATTGAAGTCCATTGATTTTGTCTCAAATTGGTTCACTTAAAAATTGTGAGAAAAAAAAGAAAAACAAAACTAATGTAATACTCCATTTCTGATCTACACTGTCCTTATTGCACATTGCAAAGATTCGTATAGTAGATCAAAACCAATACATAGTTTCTCAACTTGTACTAATTCATAAATTGTATGAATATGCATGCCT
The DNA here is from genome assembly GCA_020152595.1 of Chiridota heheva. Classification (NCBI taxonomy): domain Eukaryota; kingdom Metazoa; phylum Echinodermata; class Holothuroidea; order Apodida; family Chiridotidae; genus Chiridota; species Chiridota heheva. The sequence goes on from JAIGNY010002634.1 coordinate 918,811, forward strand.
GCTGTAATTAAAACCTGAGGTATATAGATAGTTTCTGTCTTTGTAATACTATCTATAGCGCAATTACAGTTGAACTCAATAAAATCTTTTGATGGGAAAAAAGCTCTATATTGTTTGGAGAGAGATTTTTCGCGCACGTCAAATTTGGACAAATAAATGCATTTATTTTAAGAAAAAATTATTGGAAAAAGCAATAAACTTGGGTATTTTCTATTCATTAAATGGAGAGATTCTGCTTTTGAGTTCTGCTCGTCTGATTGCTACCTTTGTTTGTGGTTGGGAATATAATGACCTATGGTATGACAAAGGAAGTATTAATGAATAGCCAGCACTATTAATGAATAGCCAGTTGCATGAATAGCCAGTTGTGATTATTTGTAGAGAAAAAAGGCAGCAGATCGATTTTTCATCGGTTTATTATTTGTAGAAAAAAAGGCACCAGGTCGATTTTCCATCGGTTTTGTTTAAGGACTGAAAAATCTACTTCTTTATATTTTCAAGTTTTATGAGTATTTCATTTTCAGTTGCTGCACAAAAAAGGAAGAAAATAGTACCGTTTATAGGATAAGCGTAAGGAACCTATGCTGGTGTGTGTATGTATGTCTGTGTGTGTCTGTGACAGCAAGCTGGTAAACATCGTTTCTCAAGAATGATACACTGGATTCATGTCATGTGGTACACAGATAGCCCATGGTCCATAGATGTGCCCAATTGTTTTTGGTAATGATGTCATGCATATTAATGACTAGGCAGGGCTTAATGTCAATAACTTTAAATATTCATATTTTAATAATTACCTGTCTGTTTTGTTTGATATTTGGTATATTTATGTTGTTAGCTGGTATGAACATGTTCATGGTGTAAAAATGTTGAATATCATTAATAAGCTCAGTGGGCGGGGCTGAATATGGTTTTGCCAAAAGAGCTTCTTAACACAATATCTCAAGATCGATACACTGTTTTCGCGCCATATGTGGTATACAATCAGCCCATGTTCTGTACGTGTAGAGGTGCAGTGGCTCAGTGGTTAAGGAGTCCTGCTCGTATTCAAAAGATACCAGGTTCGACTCCCGTGTGAGCGCTACATTGTGTCCTTAAGCAAGACACTTTACTTGCCTTCAGTGGACTCAGCTGTAAAATGAGTACCAGCACTGCTAGAGAGTTAATCTGTGATGTCCATGTACTCTCATCCGCTTGCACCATTGAAACTGGGGATAAGCATTGGCTCTTTAAGCCTAATGGCTCGGATGGATTTAGCTTAGGTGTAGGTTTGCTGTATTGTTTTTGGTAGTGTTGGTAGATGTGTCCTATTGTTTTTGGTGATGATGTCATGCATATTAATGAGTAGGCTGGTTTATTATTAAAATATTGAAATGCTGATATTTACAACTATTCTGTTTTATTTGATATTTAGGCTGATTATGTTATTAGCTAGTATGAACTGTTCATGGTATAAGAATGTTGAATTTCATTAATATCCGTAGTGGGCGTGATTTAAATATGTTTCACCGAAAATAGCTTGTAAACACAATTTCAATGAAGATATGCTGGATTTATGTCATATGTGGTACACATATGGCACGTAGATGTGCCTAAATGTTTTTGGTGTTGATGTCATGCATATTAATGCGAAGGGTGGCTTGATGTAAAATCCTGTAAATGTCAAAATATACACAACCATTATGTTCAATATAACATGGAAGAATGCAGCATCACAACCACTGTACATTGTGCTTTTCTGCTACATATTTGTGCAAAAGCTTTGGCTGCCTTTTTAGATACACGGCATTTATTTGGGAGAATTTTTGTTTTTGTCGCTGAAAGTTATAAAATTCTAAGCGAGATTATGCATCTAATTGGTTAAATTTTGCCAAATTCAGTTTGAAAGACAGATTGTTTAAAAGTTTAACCTGTGAAGCAGTTTGAGAAAGGCCCAAGTGGCTAGTTTTGCTTGTAAAAGGGAAAACTTGCAGCCTTAAAAGTACCTAATATTGCAACTAAATATTGCTTTCTTACACTTCATTGGACATTTCTGAAACATTAACATGTCGTTTCATTGTGTGTATGTAAATTTTTAAAGGATGGCTTACTTTGACTGTTTGGTAGCATTATTAGAAAAGCTAAATGTATCCAAATGGGTAAGTTGATATGGCGGTGCTTAACCCCAGTTTCCATGGCGCAAGTAGATAAGAGCACATGACTCCTCGTGGACAGGACGTGAGTCCATGGTGGGTCAACTCCCCAGCAGCGCTGCTCCTCGTTTTACAGCTGATTGGACTAAAGCAAGTAGACTCTTGCTCAAGGACGCAATGCAGCACCCGAGATAGGAGTCAAACACCGTACCTTTCACAATTTCTGGCACTGAGTCACTACACCTCAACACCTGGTGGTATTAATCAATGTACATGTAAAAGTGTGTTTTCTTCTTGCTGCAGATTTTTTTGCTGTTTTCATTGTCTTGCTACTGGTGGTGCTTGCACTAATCCTGGCATATAAGTACTGGTACAAGAAAGATGGCAAATACACCTTTAATATATATGGTAAGTGTGAATAACGTTTCTTACGTATTTTTATGCTGATCCCCGATTTTTAATTTATTAAAACTTAAAAATTCTATTACTAGTAAAAGGTCAGAAGCAACCATTTCTTAATTGCACAGAAACTACAAATGAATGATATCATTCTGGAAATGTTGGGTTTTGATGTGATGTTAGATAAGATGTTACTATGTGGAGCAAACCCAGTGTGTATTTAGCCTGTTTTGGTTTGTATTTTTAAAAGTATATGGACAGGTAGCAACAACATTCATGAGCTTAAATGGTTTAAAATATACAAAAAACCATCAAAACAGCAAAAACTCACATCAAAATCTATTCAATACTTGTCCATTTTACAGCAATTTAAAACTTAAAAACCTACCAAGCATACGTTGTGCAATATTTTGTGATTTCAAAATGGGACAGCTAGAAACTTGATCAAGTAAACTTATTGTTTTTTGCTAAAATGGGCGTGGTCAACGATTTTTGAAGAGCCCTAACTCAATTAGTACAAGTCCAATTTTGGATGAAATGGGTCTCATTTTAAAGGGACTTCAAGAAGCAACATAATAGGTATATAAAAATCAATGACCTTTTAACCTTTCCATTGATCTTGAGAATGACCTTTTTTCTTTTCTTTTTTTTAATTTTGTAGTTTGTCACTTTGAAGTTGATATATGTTTCCATAGTTTTTTTTGCTTATTTGTTTTTTGAAACTGTCAATATAGGGTAATTTTCTCATTTTTGCATAAAGCTACATGACACAGCACATATATCCATTATTGCATGTAATGAAAGGCAAAATGCTTTGATGTCCATAATTTTGCACTCTAGTAGTTGTACAAAGCCTGAAAAAGATCCATATATTTATCTGGTAAAGATGTAGCAAATATCCCGGGACTACAGTATCACATTTTAATACATGTGTCACCTATTCTCTGTGTGGAACATTAGGCTAAAAGAGTTGATTTAATTGTTCTATGCTATTGTGTTGGAACTGGGAGCACTTCCCCCTCTTTCAAATATTGACAAAAAGTTCCCCTTTTGGAAGTGAAAAGTGCCCCTCAATTACTGACCAAATAGTAGGAACTGGCATCTTTTGTCAGTCCCATGTAGTAGAAGAATGTGTCTCTCATTGGAAAAGTGCCCCTTTTTAAAAATTAAGAATTTTACTTTAGTTTATTTCACTTTAGTTAGTTGTTTGGGATCACTTATTTTATCTAGAGATTGCAATAGGGGACATATGACTTGAAAAGTGCCCTCTTAAGAGGTTGTGCCCCCCACCCCCCACACACTTTTTGAAAGCTTCCTAAACCCCTGATGTTATTACAAGTATATTTTTGCCTATATCCCCACTTTTCATAAAGCAACACACACAAAAAAGGTAGTCCAAGGGTTAAGGTTAATGAGTACATACAACTGCTTAAACTGACACGTCACAGCTTTACTGCTAAAGCACGGAGCACTTACAGTATATGAAATCTTTGAAGTCATCCTTGAACCCTCTTGAAGACTGCTCAAAATTGTTGCTTTGTAATCCAGGATGAAATTCAATGCTTTCTCTGGGAGAACAAGCAGGCAACATTAGGCTTCACCCTTCTGTGTGTATAGATGTGATAACAAAGGCTCCACCCTTTAGTGTGTATAGATGTGATAACAAAGGAAAACTGGTGCACATGAACATATATACAGTGTGCATTATAAGAAATGTGAGGGAACATTCAGCCACAACAGTGCCGGCATTTTAGAAGCATGTGATTGACTTTCTGAAGGAAGAGTGGCCACAATTTTTTTTTTTTTATTGTTTCACTGATGGATGTGGTGGCCAGTATAAGTACAATTTCATTTTACTGTCTACCAACTGTGGCGAGCGGTTATTATACATGTCTACAGACCACGAGGCCCTAGGTTTAAGCCTGGGTTGGGTAGACACGCCAGTGCACCACAACTAAGGCCGTGGACATTGACTTGGTTGTTGATGTTATGTCTGTTCGTATGTCGTACCTGTGTTTTCGTCCAGGTCGTATTAAGCGTTTCATGATAGCATTGTTACTGTTATAACCGATACGCAGGCGACGACCCTGTCATTGTAATTGTGTGTTCACTCGTTGTTGCATTCAGCCACAGTAGTGTCTGCAATTCAGAGGCATGTGATTGACTTTCTGAAGGAAGAGTGGGCACAAATTAAAAAAATCATTGTTTTACCGGTGGATGTGGTGGCCAGTATTTTAACAATAAGTACAATTTTATCAACCTATGCTTTCATCAGGAGGATTTTAGTTTGGATGCAGATCTGGAACTTTTTCGCTACCTCACATGGAAAAAGTGCATGTGATAAGGATTGAGGGCACAGTTAAAAGACAAACGTACATGTGATGGCAATGTGACATGTACAGTGTGATAGGCAATGGGGGCACAGTTAAAAGACTTGTTACCAAGGAAAGTCTTAAACACCCATACAATGATCAACTTTTGGACCCAGCAAGCCTGTTCAAATTTTGCTCCCAGGAGCTTCCAGGCATCAAATTGCTGTTTGTTGATGTGGAAGAGATCAAGCAAGCTAAAACACTACTTGAGGGACCTTTTCTTCAACGACAGTCAAAGTCACCTGTCAATTTCATGGTCTTGTTCACAAATCTGATGGATCCCTTCAAGTGTATAAAACAAGTGCACAAGCTGACAAACCTAAGCAAGGGCATCTTGAGGCACACAAGAATCAAATAGAGGATCAAAGAATCAACTTTCATTTGTCAAACACAATTTTGTGTCATGTGTTTTCGATTCATAGTGGTGGTTTGAGATGATTGAGGAAGTATCCAAGGAATATGGGGATTACAATTTTATTGGCCAGAATGTGAAGACAAATGCTGAATTCCACCTAGGAGGACATTTTGTGTGTTGTTGAAGCCCCTTTATTGACTTCTTCATCTTCCAGGAAATACAGCCTTATAAAACATGATAAGGACAACATAACTGCTTTACTCTAAAAAAATTGTTTGAGTCTCTGGACATTTGTTTCATATAAACAGCATTATAGCCCTGTAGATGTATGGATGTTTTCTGGCTTTTTACAACTGCTAGAGTGCAAATTTATGGACAACAAAGCATTGTACCTTTTATTACTTGCAATTTTGTCAACGGATATATGTGCTTTGTCATGTAGCTTTATGCAAAAAGTAGAAAATTACCCTATATTGACAGTTTCAAGTGCATATTTGAAACAGGGAAAAACCCTCAGGAAATATATATGAATTTCAATATTGCAAATTAAAATAAAATAACACATTTTTCAGGAAGAAAAAAAAAAGTTCCACAAGGTCATTCTCAAATCAAAGGAAAGGTTAAAAGGTCATTGATGTTTAGCTCGACTATTCAAAGAATAGTAGAGCTATTCTATTAGCCCCGGCGGCGTTGGTGTCCGTTTAAAGTTTTTGTAAACTTGGTTACAAGTTTTGTTTACAGAGTTTTTGGTTAAAATTTCATAAGTTATGAAAGGTGTACATTCATGTAACTTGGCATAGGAGTAGAGGATATGGTACTGTTCAAATGAGCATGATTGGGGGTTGTGTGCATACTAATTAGCTTATTTGAAAATGTGGAAAATTTGGTATTGTTCGAAAGAAAAATCAACCAACTCCCCTCTAGCTTACCATCTTTACTGCTACAATGTTGTCAGGTGACATTCCACGTGATAGAAAACTTGTGTCATAAAGTGATTGGTTTTGTGAAAACTACGAAATTCTGAAAGTGGGCGGAGTCCTGGCAGAAGAAAACGAGGTCACAGCACCTTATGAACGCGAGGCTGGGAACTGACTGGCATCTAAAAATAAATTACCCTTTTACCTTTCCTTTGACCTTAAGAATGACCTGCTGGAACATGTTTTTCGAAAAAGTTTGTTTATGGAAATCTGTAATCGTCACTTTGAAATTCATATATATTTCCAGAGGTTTTTTTTCCCTTGTTTCAATTATGCACTTGAAATTGTCAATATAAGGTAATTTTCTACTTTTTGCATAAAGCTACATGACAAAGCACATATATCCATTGAAATATATATGTGAATTTCAAGGTGACATATTACAGAATTAAAAAAAAAAAAAACAGGTAAAAAAGGTTCCACAAGGTCATTCTTAAGGTCAAAGGAAAGGTTAAAAGGTCATTGGTTTTTAAATACCTGCTATGATAAAGCTGATTGCAAATTCTGATTGCTTGTTGAATTCTACACCCATTTCTTCAAAATTGGACTTGGGTACTTCTTGAGTTATGGCTCTTTTAAAATCTTTGACCACGCCCATTTGAGCGATTTTTGGCCATTTTAAGAGTTTCCCATGATAGCAATCAAGCACACCAAATTTTATGAAAATCTGAGTCAGAGGTGTGTTAAATTGAAAATTTGTTGGGTTGAATTGACATAGATCATCACGTAAAAATATTTTATAAAAATCAACAAAGAACAAAACCATCCTTTTACACAATACATTACAAAGTCATCTAGCACGTTCAAACAGAAACCTTCGAAACCCTAACATATTGCCAAAATACAGAATAAACACCTACAAAAATTCATTCATTTACCGTGCGGCAATTTACTTACAAACAGAAGAGTTAAATTACTGTTTTAACCTTTTATCTTTAATTTTTTTTCCTTATTTATTTATTCATATTCTTTTATTTTCTGTTATGTGTTTTAATATGTACATGTATATGCATGTACTTTTTCTTTACAAATGTTTTAAATTTGTACTGGAATATATAATATAATATAATAGAATATATGTTTGCGCAAACTGAAATTTTTTACACGCTTTGATTTGTCATGAAAATGAAAAACTATAAGTGCTGTTGTGACTTTTTGAAGACTTGAATGTTTTTTTTATCTGGGTAAGAATTCTCTACCTGACCATATAAGTTTACCCAGGATTGGTTGATTCCTTACCCTATACATTGATGATGTCACACATACCCTCTTTTAAATGGATCTGTTCTGTGATAAACACTGCTCACCAATACAATACATAAGGAAAAGTAACATCCCATAAATAAATACAGAAGTGAACGCTGCCGTGCTAGTAACGTCACTTCCAGTTTTGAATGCCGCCGTGCTAGTAACGTCACTTCCAGTTTTGAATGCCGATTAAACTAATGCCCTTCAAATAGTTGCAGAAAAAACTATTAGCAATACATTATGCCAATTTTAAGATTAGTCTGATTTTAGTCTGATTTCAGACATTTTTACAAAAATGATACAGAACTTTAAACTTCAATATCTCCTTAACGGAATGAGATTTTGGAATGCTTTCTTCACCATTTTGAAGTCTTCTTTCATATAAAATGAACTGCTGAACTAATCCTTCAACTAGTCATTTTGACATAAAAATGAAATTTCCAGTATTAAAAATCTCGACATTACATTTCTCTTTTATAATCAGTGCAACCTACTTGGGAAACCATAACAGTGGACATTGAAACTCCTCTGCCTATGAGAGGGCGACTCCTCATTTTAAAATGCGTAGCAGGTGAAAACAAAACCTCTGAATCCTGCAGGACTTGGCGATTTCATGAGAAGATTGTTTTCACTGGTTTGACCCCTGGAACCGACTACAATATCACTGAAAACGATCACGACATGCCCTTGCTGGGACGTCCCATAATGACCAAGGGTAGGTATAAATATGAAAGCGGGAAACTATTTGATTAATCTAACCAGAGAATCTTTTTTTTTGAGCATTTGGCCACAACGGGTTAAAATTCTAGTTCATTGTGCATTGCTACAGATAAAGTACAACTGTTACACTGGTGGAACAATCTATTATCCGGCAACCCAGCTTCTATAATTATCTGTGATAACACATGATTTATTGGCTAGCCATATTCATTTGTATATGAAAATTGAATTTCATTTAATGGTAGAAATATAAAAAAAAAAAATCATTCTTTTTTCTGTGCAGTGCACAGATTAAACATGGTCAGCTGACACCTTTCAACCAATCAATTCTATGTGTTCTTACCACATTTGTTATTTTATTATATTGTTGCTTTCAGGCCCAGATTTTCAGGAGTCATCTTCGTCGTATGTGGACCACATTATGGAAGTGTCTCAATGGCACGAAGAATTCCAGGCTGTGATGAAATTGAGCTTAATTTGCCAAGATTTTCAATCCATTCGAGAAAAGATCATTAATGGCAACGGACTGTGTATCATTAGCGGTCTCATTCCAGACATGGAGTATGAAAAAACAGTTGTCTATTACAAAGCGGCTGATGTTAATAGAACAAAAATAATTGGAGAGTGTAGTCTCGGGAAGATAAAAACTGCAAGTAAGTTGACCAGTCATGTTATAGAGGGATTTTATCACGTGACTCTTAACTCAACTGGATTCCTTTTTGCAGGGCAGCGGCGTCGTTTTGTTTCATTCATGCGTCTTCACATGGGCCAGTCACATCAAACGTACAACAAATATATTACATGCTAACCTACTAGTACCAGTTCAGCAAATTTTACTAAGTGCAATTTTTTGTTTGCTTCCGATTTTACCTTATATTTTTCTGAACTTTTATATACTCACTGGGTATACGAAGAGTAACATTAACGTTAATACCAGCTGATTGTTCGTTATACTCAGACAAAGCCTACAAGTGCTTGCTGCAAATCATATGAGCTGTAGGTTGAAAGCCATCATGTCGTGTACAGCAGAAACCCACTTTGAACGTTGATCAGGATCAGATGGAAATTAAGAAAATGTCTTTTTATTCCCCGCACACATCTATTAGTAGTGTAACTATTAGCACAGCAAGGTTCCGGCATAATTAATTATCTTACAAAAAATAATCTTATTTAACAACATGCAAAGGTATGTAAGTCTAATTACGTGTACAGCCTGACAGCAGACAACATTGTTTTTGACCGACAAAATGGTGATGTAAACAAAGTCATGTGACCTCATGACGTCAGCTGAAACAACCTTATTGTGATCAAAGAGTCTGCATGAGATATCCAAGGCCTGGACTTACAGGTGCATTTGATAGCTTATGTGAGAAAGCATTGAATTCTGAGTAGCACAATCAAAGTCCATGACATAGCAAGTGGGAGCCATATCCAAGCTCTAAGAGAATTTTGTACAAACGGCTGGTGAGAGACTAAGCGTGATATCACACCATTACATTCCCTAAATCTTGTGTATTCAATTTAAACTAATTGCCAATTGTTTTGAATAATCTTATTAGTACATAAACAGTTGGACAAAACATGTTCATGTAAAGATGATTCCATTTAAATAATTTTCTAAATTCTCCAATGGTTTAGTTTTAGGTAGTTAATTATTTTACATGATATTAAAGAATTAGTTGAGTGGTCAAACAAGTTTATCTTTTACGAAAGAGGACTTCAAAAGAAACAAAATTTCATTCCAAAATCTTATTTCGTTAATGAGATATTCCAGTTTAATGTTTGGTACCATTTGTATAGAAACGACTGAAATCAGACTAGTTTTGACGTTATAATCTCAGATTCCTTAAAGTCTTTATGTATTATATAATATTTTGTGTCTTATAAGCCATTAGATATTGTATGTCAGGAAAGTGGTAAAAGAGATTCTAGTATGGGTAATTATAATTTACCACCCAAAGAAATTTTGAGTAAACATGATTTAGATAGTAAAAAAGTTTTTCTTTAATATCCATTAACAATTGTTGTGGATCTGAGTAATCCGATGAGGGCACCAATCTTCCATAGTAGACTTACTACACCAGTCATTTCTACACAGGTAAGACAGAGTTATAAACTTGAACATCTCCTTAACGGAATAAGATATTGTAGTAGTCTTTTCACCATTTTGTTTCTTTACTTTTCCTCTGTTATATGAAATGTCACATGTTTGACCACAGAAGTATTCTTTCTGCATCCATTCAAAATTCTGTGAAAATGATTTTAGAAAACTAATGACATCACAAATTTGCATTTTTCTTGATTGCTGAAGTCTGAAAATTTAAAATGCTCTAAAATGGTCAAATCTGTGACAAATTTAGTAGGATCTGGTGTTATTTGTAAAAGAAATTAACACTAGTTTACCCATATTAGGTCTATGTGTCACTAGTTCTGTACTACAAAACCACTAACTTTTACCATTAGAATTGATGATCTTTACGGGAACAAAAATCTTACGTTGAGCGCATATAAAACTGTTTGTGTATAGGAGCCACTAGTACAGAAACCACTAGTACAGGACCCAGGATTACAGAAATCACTATAACAAATCATTAGTATGGGAACCACTAGTACAGGAATCACCAGCATAGAAACCATTAGTACAGGAACTACTTATACAGAAACCTATGACAGGAATCACTAGTACAGTAACCACTAGTACATGAACCACTAGTACAGGAGTACATGAATCACTATAACAAATCATTAGTACAGGAACCACTGGTACAGGAATCACCAGTATACGAACCACTAGTACAGAAACTACTAATACAGAAACCTATGACAGGAATCACTAGTACAGAAACCACTACTATAGTTACCACTGGTACAGAAACCACTAGTACAGGAGCCAGGAGAACAGGAATCACTATAACAAATTATTCGGGAACCACTATTACAGGAATCACTACTATAGGAACCACTAGTACAGAAACTACTAATACAGAAACCTATAACAGGAATCTCTAGTATAGACACCACTAGTACAGTAACCACTGGTACAGGAACCACTAGTACATGACCCAGGAGCATAGGAATTACTATAACAATTCATTAGTATGGGAACCACTAGTACATGGACCACTAGTATAGGAATCACTAGTACAGGAACTACTAGTACAGTAACCACTGGTACAGTAACCACTAGTACAGAAACCACTAATACAGTAACCACTGATACAGGGACCACTAGTACAGGAGCCACCAGTACAGGAGCCACTAGTACAGGAATCACTAGTACATGAATCACTAGTACAGGAACCACTAGTATAGGAACTACTTATACAGAAACCTATAAGAGGAATCACTAGTACATCAACCACTAGTACAGTAACCACTGGTACAGGAACTACTAGTACAGCAACCACTTGTATAGTAACCACTGGTACAGTGACCACTAGTACAGGACCCACTATTACAGGACCCACTAGTACAGGACCCACAAGTACAGGAATCAATATTAAATCTCTAGTATATGAATCACTAGTACAGGAGCCAATAATACAGGAACTATAAGTACAGGAACCACTATAACAGAAATCACTTGTACAGAAACCACTAGTACAGTAACCACTGGTACCGGGACCAGTAGGTAGTACTGGAGCCACTAGTACAGGAATCACTAGTACAGGGACCACTAGTGCAGGAACTACTAATACAGAAACTTATAACAGGAATCACTAGCACAGAAACCACTAGTCCAGTAACCACTGGTACAGGAACCACTAGTACAAGAGCCACTAGTAGAGGACCCACGAGTACAGAAATCACTATATCGAATCACTAGTATAGGAATCATCAGTACAGGAGCCACTAGTACAGGAACTACTGGCACATGCACCACTAGTGCAGACACCACTAGTACAGGCACCACTAGTTCAGGACCCACTAGAACAGGGCCCATGAGTACAGAAATCACTATATTGAATCACTAGTATAGGTTGGAAAACAGGAGCCAATAATACAGGAACCATTATTACAGGAAAACTGGTACAGAAACCACTAGCATGATGGATAACTCTGGCTATAAATTTTCAGTCCAATGCATCCAAACTCACCAGAATGTTCACTGATAAAAACATTCTTTAGAAAGTCAAAATAAATTTATAACCCTACATTACATGCATGACTTGGCCCTGCAGTAACCAAATCCACAATACCTGGCTCTTCACAATCAGTTTCATTGCATATAGATGATTGGAAGTGCAATTACTGATGTGTAAAATCACTGAACTATCTGTGGTGGGTTTCTTAATTGCTTCTATCAGTCTAAAAGTCATACTCACTGAAATAGAGGTTCTTACGTGTGAAAAGACTGAAATTTGCAATGGGGATTGAGCATAATGAGTACAAAAACCACTGGTACAGGAACCACTAATTCAGGACCCACAAGTACAGGAATCACTATATCAAATAACTAGTATAGGAATCACTGCAGGAGCCAATAATACAGGAAGCATTAGTACAGGAATCACAGGTACAGAAACCACTAGTACAGGAACCACTGGTACATGAACCACTAGTGCTGAACCACTAGTACAGGACCCACTAGTGCAGAAATCACTATATCGAATCACTAGTATAGGAATCAGTAGTACAGGAGCCCAGTAGTACAGGAGCCAATAATACAGGAACTATTAGTACAGGACAGTGCTGGTACAGGAACCACTATAACAGGAATCACTAGTACTGGAATCACTAGTACTGGAATCACTAGTACTGGAATCACTAGTACTGGAATCACTAGTACAGTAACCACTAGTACAGTAACCACTTCCGCTATAAAACTACTGAAACCAAAATTAACAGTTTTCTTTCTATCATTCTTGTTCAGGTTTCCCGTCTCTTATTGAACTCTCACAGAATCTGAAGCAGCTTGACCTCCAGACTTTAGAGCTTGAGGGTTGTCCGTGTGTGCCTCACAGAAACATCAATGTAAACGAAACCGGGTATGACCTGCTACCCACATCAGAATTACCTTGGAACTGTCAGATTACGATAAAAGCAACAGGAGTGTGGACTCGTACAGACTTGCCAGATTTTAGGCATTGTATTGGAGTCTTTCAAATAAAAAGGGAAGGTAAGTGGAAGTACAAAAAGTAACATAAATTTGAAGAAAATGTGTGGAATTTTTGACAGAATTAAGATCAAGAAAAATGATAGTGCGCTGCCAATTTGCTCATATTTGAAATTAAACGGTACACTGTAATTTCATCTCGCTTGTTCTGCTTTAAACTATAAGTTCATGCGATCATGCTTGTTTATCTTATATGAATGAGGATGATCAAATTAGCAAAATAGTGCAGAACGGTTTTAAAAGTGTATGTGTTAACGAGAAGTATAAGTTTCATATTGTAACAACACAGCCTCATTTACCCAAAAGCTCTCCAAATTATTTTACTGAAAGCTGTTTTACCTTTTATTACTACCTAAAACAGTTAAAATAATCAAGTGGTGTAAAGTGTCATTTACCACCTGTAAAAATTTTGATTTAAAAAAACCAATTTGATCAAATTAATTAATACTCAAATAAGTATTTCAGCAATTATTAAAAAGTAAGAGTGTGGTGACACCTTTCTTCAGTGGACTCTCTACATAGTTATTTTCAAGCAATCTTGTAACAACCTTAAATTTGTTTGCCTAACAGAAGATATCACAGTAGTTCCATCACAGTTTTGTTTATCTTTGTAGCCTCACAAAGGAGACCACAAAAAGGTAACCTCTAAGGTGAAAAGAGAGAGAGAGAGTTGAATACACAATTACATTTGTCGCCTTATCGGTTATGATAGTACAAATGCTATCGCGAAAGCGCTTGATCACAACGGCGTGCGGACAGACATAACATCGACAACCAAGTCAATGTCCACGGCCTTTGATAACCAGTTGTGGTGCACTGGCGTGTCTACCCACCCCAGGCTTGAACCGGGGCCCGTGGTCTGTAGACAGGTATGATAACCGCTACACCACAGTAGGTAGATAAAAAATCTTTATTCATGACAGATGTCTCTGTCAGCAAAAAATGGCTTCAAGCATTGCAATTTCTGTTAGAATGTCAGAATTAATTTTATCGCCACACAAATTATTTGTATCATGTTATAATTCACATTCTGGGTATATCGTAACTGACTTTTGTTTCGCTTTCTTTGATAGATAATTACTGGACTGAGAATGTAATTCATACAAGTTGTCTTAGTGATTTCAGAAATAAAGACGTATTTCTGAAACTCAGAAAGGTTCTTGCTAGTGGACAACCCTCACAGACAAAGATGTTGCTCTGCCGGGTGCTAGGCTTCGATGAAGACGATATGTGTAACCTCTGTGCAAGGATTGATTTAATTGATGCACTAGATTATGAAATGACTGAAAACGCAAGACTGACAAAGTTTTCAGAATTTATTTATCCATTATTAGAACTCTTACAGCCGCTCCAAAATAATCCGGATGTCCTCATCAATGATGAGAAAAGATTGATATATAGAGAAACATTTCGTACATTGGAAGTGCTGAATGGTATACACGATAATTGTCCTGTTTGCAGTGCAGTATTTCAAGCCATGCACCATATAATTGAGTGTTGTAAGGTAAGGGAGCAACTCTTCCCCCGTGGATAGAATTAGATGAGCCAGTTTCTCTTGAGCTGATCCTAGGTCACATACATGACCTTGTATGCCACCTAAGGATTATGTGAAAGCATACTAAGAGACTTTGGTGTCACTTGAAAAATTTGAATGTCGCACTGAGAAACTTGAGTATCACCCATGGAACCATTTGTGGCACTATAAGGAATGGCAGTCATTTGTGGCACTATAAGGAATGGCAGTCATTGGTGGCTAGTAAAGTGGATGCAAGGATATCTTGGTATGTAACAGGGTCAACTTCACCACTAAAAGTGGCCGCTGTGTTAATGGTTATTTAAAAGGAAAATCATGCGTGAGAATTATTTTAACAAATATTCCTTATACAATCAATCTCTTTAAGAACGTAAATAGGCCATGCCCACCATAGCAACACGGTAACTAGGTGGGGCAAATCCTCAAATCCCCAATCTATGCATTGGCATTTAGATGTTCATTTGGCGTGCTGCAAGTTTTGATTCATTTATGGCACTTCTCTGGACTATTTGAGTTGTTAGCAAAAATATAAAGAAAATCTCATTGCTAATCATTCTTGGTAGCAGTAATCTGATTTACAAAGTCCGTAATGGGCCTGTAAGCACGATTTTTGTTCATCATCTTATCACCACTCAAGTCTGTGTGTGCAGAAATTTGTTTAGTGCAGTATATTACATTGACTGCATGAGAGCGTGCCGCTAGCTAGATGTACTATACCAGTACTGCGTAGGATTTTTCCCCAATTAGTTACACAGATTTTGTTGCTAGGCAAATTCATGCTGTGATTGGTTGAAAAAAGTGTCAATCATCTAACTTAGGAAGGTTAATTCTGTTTGGAAATTGGTTCTTCAATGGACAGATCCTGCAGAGATTATGAATATTCATGTATGCTTTGTCCCTGGCTACTGCAGTGGAGGAGTCATTTGTGGTTGGTACCCTTCTGTGGGTTATACAAGAATGATCAAAGGTTGTCTTTACAATGAAGAATACCTCTGCTATGATAGGCCAATGGAAGTTATGCTTTTGTTTCAGTGTGTCTCTTTGTTTGTCTGTCTGTCAGTTTGGCAGAGTACCTTAAAATCGTAAATAGACAAATTGAATGAAACGTGGTGGAATGGTTGCTTGAAAGGGTGCTCAATATCCTCTTTCTCTTTGTGGTTGAACGATATATTATCATCTCTAAGGATTTTATGAATGATGGGCTTTAAGACAATGAGATATGTTACCTTTACACTGATATTTCATAGTCATGTTCTGAAAGTAGTAAAAATGAATCATACAATGTACAGCCATTTGCTTATAAGATTCAGTCACTTAAAAAGTTCTCACTTGAATCCTATAAAGAAGGTGTAAACAGCATAAGGTCCGCACATTATCTGTGGAGATATGTTCATCTGTATGTTATCTAAGGATCAAGCCTAATTTAGTAAATATGTAGAATTGGTCATGTCTTTGGAGGTAGCCCCGTACTGTTTAAACAAGTAATTTTGAATCTTCTACCACAGGGACTTGAGAACCAGATTAATGAAAGAGATAATTGCATTCTTGTAACTTGCTTAAATGACATGTCACACGTTGTTTACAAAATGTTAATGGATAAGTTCATCTTATCTCAAAAGAGGTTTCGAAAGAAACAAAATGGTGAAGAAGCATTCAAAAATCTTATTCTGTTAAGGAGACATTTAAAATCAGAGCTCTGAATCATTTTTGTAAAAACATCTGAAATCAGACTAGTTTTGATGTCACAGCCTCAGATTCTCAAAGAATCTAGTAAGGGCAATTATAACTTACCACCTGAAAAACATTTGAGGGAAAGTAATTCAAATAGAAAAGAAGGTAAATAAATTTTCTTTGAAATACATTAACAATTGCTAAGAATGTGAGGATGGGGGGGTGCCAACCTTCCATAGTAGACTTGCAACACCAGTCATTTTTACACAGGTAAGACTTATCTTATATGAGTTTCATCTGAACAGAAAAAGGTATTGAAGTAGTGTCATCACCATTTTGTTTCTGTAAGTCCTCTTTCTTGAAAGACAAACTTTCTTGACCACTCGACTAATCATTAGACAAGCTGTGAGTTTGTATTGTTACATTCGTAGGATTGTATTCTACAGAAACTGCCATTTTTGCGACAAGAAAGGATAAAGGAGAAGCCAACAAATGAGAGAAGGGTGTTTTTCTGCAATAATTTTTAATGTTACAATACTAAAATTGACTGGGAAGTGTTATTTGCATTGTTTTCTATATATGATAAATCTCATTAATATTGCTTCCTAATTATCTTTGAGATGTTTTTTCATGTGCATGTACCAATCTGTTGAGCAGGGTATTTTTTCATTCCACTAGATTCAAGTTTCTGATACTCAGATTAGGAACTGGTTTTGAAACAAAACAAAATCTTATTTGGATTGCGAATAGAATTGAATTTAATTGAAGTAAATTGGAATTGATTTTTGAGTAAGATAAGTAAGTGGAAGAACTTCACCCCAGTTTATTTCTTTGTAATAATGTTGATGTTTTACTTACTTTCTTACGGCCATATGTCAAATTATTCTGGATTTTTGTGTGTAATTTTTAATATGTGCAAGCAATGTCCTAAGGATACGTAAGGAACATACAATATTTGGCGTATTAACCGCCCAGGGCGCTTACGGAAAATAGAATTGCTCCACTTTTTAGACCCAAAGTTTCTTCCTAATAAACCATGCACATTGTGCCATGGGGGCTATGCACAGTGTGCTATTTGTGGTGCATAGTGTGAACTGGTTAAACTTATATAAAGTCTTCAAATTAATTGAATAAATTATGTTATCAGTCAAAAAATGTTGGTTAATACGTCAAATACGGTAATTTGCGCTTAATACGTCAGATACAGTAACTTGTTTTCATTTAAAAAAATTAATCTTTTTTTTGATATCTTGCTCATAATAACTTGGCTAGACGATATTTCATCTCTTGTCTTCTTTTTATGGTTGTTACATTTATGCCTTATATAACTTGCCTTCACAGTGATTTCCTCTCATTTTGATTTTTAATGGGTTTTGGATATTTTTAAGGGTGTACAGAGCTGTGTTTGTCATGAAGTTTTTTGTATATATTTGAAATATGCCAAGTATAAACCGTATCTTTAAGAATTTAAATATTATGTAAAGAGGCTGTCATTATTTGAATTGGAGGACTTTACTCACATAGTCACATAATACCCTAATGAATGATTTCTCATTCATGGTGTATTGAGTACCTTATATTTTCATTTTATTTTTGAGTATTTTGTACTCTTCCTTCTTTTAGAAAGTCTTTAAGGTAATCAGATCTGTTAAATGAAGAAACTACAGGTACTGTATGTCCAAATGGTCCTGGGAATTTTTTTGTTTTTTTTTTGATAGTTCATTTGGACTAAATCAAACTTAGTTACTTATTTCAACATTATTACTGTATTTATCAACAATATATCAGTACAAGCCAAACAAATAATTCTAAGATGTTCATAAAACTGTTTGAATAAAATAATTTGTCCACTTTAATTTAGTCCCTTTTAAATGCTTAACATATTTTTGATTCAATATATTAACGTACTCTTAAAATATACTTGTGCTAATCATTATAATTTATCCCGATCCTATCTGGCAACAAATTTATGACGTCAGTAAGGACTGTTCATGCAATGTATGACATCACTGTGATTTATCTGGAGACGAGATCGCCTCTTTGAGGGAACACATTTAAAGTAAATTGGGAGCTAAGATGAAAGTTACAAATAAATATATGATCAAATGTTATATTTTAGAGAGAGAGTCAAATTTTAAGTACAAGTCTTTATATTTTGAGAACATCTAATTTATTGATCAAGGTGTGACTGATCAAAGTTTGATCATTTTGTAATAAAAGAGCAGTCAGCTTCAATACTTATGTCTTTCTTTAAATGATGAGAGTGTATTTTGTTGATTAGGACCTTTGGTCACAGTGGTTAAATTTAGTGAGAATCAGATTAACCCATTCACATATCAAAAACATGTATTGCGAGCACGTTAAGATCTGAAAATGAAAAACACTTCAATCTTAATGTGATGTTTGCTATTTCTATGAATTTCATCAGATGTTAAGACAATTTAGTGTATGGTGCCTGTCCATGGATCTCTAAAAGGTGTTCCTTAGCAGTGTGTATGCATGGAGGACTTGAGTACCCTCTTATTAATTGTATGGAAGGTCTATTTATTTCATCTGTAAATGACCGGGGGAAAGAGGATAAAATATTTTGTACTTATCCAGGACTATAAGTAAAATATTACATAAGTAATCAATAACGAGAGCGGGCCTATGTTTGCATCTTTATTCGTTGATAACAAAATGCCGTCTGGCATTCACGAGGTAAAACCAAATGGTTTAACGTGATGGTTTAGAGATGTATCTTGAAGGTCAATTATAGAATTGACTACAGTCGTTTTATCCTAATATACCACAAGGGGGACACATTATTGGGACAATGAACATTAATTTCTTGCTGTAATGAATAATTTATTGTATACTTGTTGGACAAAAGAGTTAAGAATTAAAAAGGTTGGTCGGAATAGTCACCACAATTTTACAGAATCTAAACTCAGGGCCATAATTCTCATCTGGAAAGTAGGGGGGACATGGCCTCTTATCCAAAAAGCAGGGGGACAAGAGGCAATTTTCCCCTAAAATGTACTGATTTTTACAATTCTATGGATAAGTGGGGGGATATGTCCTCCCCCAGGATTTACGGCCCTGCCTAGACTGATGTTCTGGTGTCACAGGTTTGATTTTGTTCTGGTGTCACAAGTTTGATTTTGATCTGGTGTCACAAGTTTGATAGGAAAAATTTCTGTTTTCTTTTGATTATGATGACCACATCTTTGATGATGATGCATTTAAGTTTGAGAGCCATCAAATTTACCAGACATTGTGTTACATATGTGATATTGCTCAGAGCTCGAGTAATTATAAGTAATATTATCATACCTTAAGGACAAAAGGATGTTAATTAAGAACTGTTGATGCAAAGATTTATTAAGTGTGTGAAATGTAAACATTTGGCAAGTGTGGGGTGTGTTTAGCACACATTAATCATAACTGCTTAAAGGTAGAGATTTTATTTATTGTATATTCACAAGAAAGAACTTCTGAAAAGGGTAGCCTTTACCAAAGTAGCACACTGTGTAGTTTTCGAGTAATGACCAAGTTTAAATAATTTTTAATGAATGCAATGTTATGATGTATGGAAAGAGATGATATCTCAAAATCATTGATGTAATTCATTGAAAATTCTGTCCTAATTTCAGTCACTAACATTCAAAGTTTTAATAGAAAATATGATGGAAATTCAAAATCTCTTGGTTATATTCCACTGCTCCCATTCAAAGAACAGTGGTGAACAATTTAAAAACAATAGGTTAATATAAGGAAATTCATGGGTTTTCTTGTGATATTAAAAAATTACCATGAAATTTGCATAATTTATTATAATAAGGCTCTAAAATTGAAAATGGCAGCTGTAAAGTGGTCAATTTTTATTTTATGGTTTATTAAAACAGCTTCTATTTTCAATATGGATTTCTATTGTCAAAATGGACTGGAATAAAGCCTTCACATTACGATTATACTCCGTTTTTGGTACTTAATAAACTGTATCAGAATAGCCAACATAATTTTTGCTTGCTATTCTGGTACAGAGTTTATTAAGTACCAAAAAAGGAGTATAATGGTAATGAGGAGTCTTTATTTCAGTCCAATTGACAATAGAAATCCATTTTGAAAATAGAAGCTATTTAGAGCATATTTTCTTTTAAGAAAGTTCCTACTTGTTGCTACCTGTCATAGATCTGTAAAGGATTTGAATACATTTCAAGAAATGTTTGGATTAAAAAAGATGGGGTTTTTTTCTGAAGAGACTTTTTTAAATAACTTTCATTTTTGAAATATTTTGTTGATAATGCTAAGGTGTATTAAGAGAATCATGTCAGTTATGTATATATAAACTGCAGGGCAGCTGAGACTCATCCAGAACAAATGTTTTATTTTGTTACCTTTTATTTATTTTTTTGAGTTATTTTCATTTATTTTCAAATATGTCTGAAAAGTTCACAATACAGAATACTGCAGAGCTTAAAATGTTGGCATAAATAAGAATTTCTTTGATAATACTCTCAATCAATTTTAAGAAGATAATACATGTAAGCGATGTGTGTAAAGTAAAGTACTTTGATGAAATTGAAATAAATCTCAATTTTCTATGGATATTCTATCTTATCTTATTCATTTTTTGAAGTCTTTGAATTCACAAAATATATACCCAATGTGCCACAGGCAAAGCTGAGGTGAAAAGGGGGTCAAAATGACTTACCTTGTTATAGACATGGAACCAATGTATCAGTCTTTGTCAATTTTTCAGTTTGAATATAAAACTTTAGAAAACCTGGTGGATTGTTGCATTTCATTGTTTAGGAAGGTATTTTAAATTGATAATCCTTGGGCCTTTTAGACTGGTCTGTTCATTGCTTCTACCTAAAGGCATTTTTGATAATCCTTGGGCCTTTTAGACTGGTCTGTTCATTGCTTCTACTTAAAGGCATTTTTGATAATCCTTGGGCCTTTTAGACGGGTCTGTTCATTGCTTCTACCTAAAGGCATTTTTGATAATCCTTGGGCCTTTTATTTTTGATAATCCTTGGGCCTTTTAGACGGGTCTGTTCATTGCTTTTACTTAAAGGCATTTTTGATAATCCTTGGGCCTTTTAGACGGGTCTGTTCATTGCTTCTACCTAAAGGCATTTTTGATAATCCTTGGGCCTTTTAGACGGGTCTGTTCATTGCTTCTACCTAAAGGCATTTTTGATAATCCTTGGGGCTTTTTAGACTGGTCTGTTCATTGCTTTTACTTAAAGGCATTTTTGATAATCCTTGGGGCTTTTTAGACTGGTCTGTTCATTGCTTTTACTTAAAGGCATTTTTGATAATCCTTGGGGCTTTTACTGGTCTGTTCATTTTACCTAAAGGCATTTTTGATAAGACTGGTCTGTTCATTGCTTCTACCTAAAGGCATTTTTGATAATCCTTGGGCCTTTTATTTTTGATAATCCTTGGGCCTTTTAGACGGGTCTGTTCATTGCTTTTACTTAAAGGCATTTTTGATAATCCTTGGGGCTTTTTAGACTGGTCTGTTCATTGCTTCTACTTAAAGGCATTTTTGATAATTCTAGGGCCTTTTAGACTGGTCTGTTCATTGCTTCTACTTAAAGGCATTTTTGATAATTCTAGGGCCTTTTAGACTGGTCTGTTCATTGCTTCTACTTAAAGGCATTTTTGATAATCCTTGGGCCTTTTAGACGGGTCTGTTCATTGCTTCTACTTAAAGGCATTTTTGATAATCCTTGGGGCCTTTTAGACTAGTCTGTTCATTGCTTCTACCTAAAGGCATTTTTGATAATCCTTGGGCCTTTTAGACGGGTCTGTTCATTGCTTCTACTTAAAGGCATTTTTGATAATCCTTGGGGCCTTTTAGACGGGTCTGTTCATTGCTTCTACTTAAAGGCATTTTTGATATTCCTTTGGCCTTTTAGACTGGTCTGTTCATTGGTTCTACTTAAAGGCATTTTTTATAATCCTTGGGCCTTTTAGACAAAACCAAATTGTGTTTCTGAAATTTCTGGCCGGATACTATTTCTCATCCTGGACATCAGAACACGAAACAAGACCTTGGTGATATGGCTCATCAATCTAATAGTCTTGTGTAGTTTGCATGCTGTTGCACCTGGTTTCTTGGGTAAGGTTATGAAGATAGATTTGCTCATATCTGGTGGTATCTCTCCTGTATCACATATCATATTTAAAAGCCTAGTTATAGTTTTAATGCCTACATCATCAAGAGCCACAAAAACTTCAATTGGCATTTTTCAGGTCCTGATGCTTTGCCATGTTTCATGTTACTGATGGCTCTTTGCACTTCCTCCTTTAGTATTGGTGGGCCCTCCATGTTCTTTTTAATGGTAGGTTTTCTCCTCTGTTATTATCAAAGAGTTCTTCGATGTATTCTGACCATCGGTGTAGGATGTCCTCTTTGTCCATAAGGATGGTACCACCTTTTGATTGAATGCAACCTGTCTGTGTACAGGTATGTTTTCCTGTTAGTTCTCTGACTTTTTCATGCATGTATTTACTGTTTATGTTGCATGTATTCTCAATTTCTTTGCACTGTTGATTGATCCAGCTTTCTTTGGCTTCATTGTATTTTTTCTTTACTATTCTGTTTATTTCATGATATCTTTCATCATCATCCTTTGCTAACCGTCTTGTTTCCGTTAAGTCCAATTTTTTTTGGGTCATCTACTTTTTGTGATCCTTCTTGGCCTGTTTTGGAATCTGTTCACTCATTGCTTCTGTAACTGAATCTTTCATTTTTTGCCACATTTCATCAGCCTCAGTGATGCTTCCAGATGTTAGAATTTGTTCTTCACTAAAACTGAAAATCGCTCTTTTAGTTCTGGATCAGTTTTTAAGAGGTTGATCTGTAATTTAGGTTCCTTTTTTTGGTTTCTGTAGTGATCTAACTTTTACTTGGATTTTACATTTGACAGGAGTATGATCACTGTCACAATCAGCACCGGGCATTGATTTAGCTATTTTGACCGAATTTCAAAACTGTTTTTAAATGAGTATGAAATCAATCTGATTTCTGACTCTTATCTTCTGGGCTCTTCCATGCTCTTCCTTCTTCTTGGGTGGTTTTCGAACCAAGTGTTGGCAATTATAAAGTCATGTTCTCTGCACCATTCAACCAGTCTTTTTCCACGGTCTATTCATTGCTTCTACTTAAAGGCATTTTAATAATCCTTGGGACCTTTTAGACTGGTCTCAGCTTCTACTTAAATGCATTTTTATGTGATGGTATGACCAACTCAGAGGTAAGGGTAGTGACATGATTCTTTCAATGTCCTGGTGTCCCAAAATGGCAACAGGGTCTTTAAATTAACTTTTTGGAGAAGAAAAAAAAAGTATTGGAGAGAAGACAAAAACAAAAAAGGTTTACAGAAAAACTAGTTTTCAAGCTTTTTATTATTTTTATTGTGCTAGTCTGGCCTTTGTACATTTCTATTATTTTAGGGAAAATCTTTTCATTTCTCTTACAAAATCACTTTTGTCTCTTCATATTTTCAGAACATTACTTTCTGACAGGAATGACATGGTTGTGCTTATTGAAGATTATCCAGTCAGACGTTGCTGTTTTGTTTTGAATGTTTATAGAAATCTGATGTGCATAAGAATGGAAAATTTACATTATATTTCCTTTTCTGTATTTTGCCCCTCTCACAAATAGTAAGTTATAATAATTCAGCGGGGCAAAGGCAAAATCATGAAAAACATACAAAATTATGCATTCGGAAATGAGTGGGGAAAGGTTCCCCCTTGCCTCCCACCTCTTAAATCCTGCCTATACTCCTCTTTAAACGATTTAAGGCAGATAAATAAAAAATCAAATAGTTTACATAAAGATAACAGAGCCTATGCTCTTCCCCAAACAATTTAGAGGCAGATATTTAAAAAAAAAGATTTACATAACGATAACAGAGCACTCTGTTCATATATCATAAATTTGCATATATATTTGGGCCGGTAAATTCAAATATTTTGCATGCTATTTATATATAAAGTTCAATTTTTTTTTTGCAGAATCTAAAGTCATGTTTAATTGGTCAACTTTTTAAGCTTTGGATTTCTATATAGCCCTTAAACTGCAATATAGTGATCAAGATTTTGAGTGGGATCTCCTCAGTGGTTGATGAACTCAGAGCTAAAATTTTTTAGTCCCTAATGTTCAGTTACAACAGGTATGCTTTCAGAATATGCTTGCCCGTCTGCCTCTTCACCCCCTCCTCCAAAAAAATAAAATATATATATATATATGTATATATATATATATATATATATATATATATGTATATATATATATATATATGTATATATATGTATATATATATATATATATATATATATATATATATATATATATATATATATATATATATATATATATATATATATATATATATATATATATATATATATATATATATATATATATATATATATATATATATATATATATATATATATATATATATATATATATATATATACATATATATATATATATATATATGTATATATATATATATATATATATATATATATATATATATATATATATATATATATATATATATATATGTATATATATATATATATATATATATATATATATATATATATATATATATATATATATATAATATTAATAGTAATAATAATGATAATAATAATAATGATAATAATGATAATAATAATAATAATAATAATAATAATAATAATAATAATAATAATGATAATAACAATAAATAGTACATAAAATAATGTTCTGCACAACAAAAAGAAAATAATTGATTGATTTACCAATATAAACAAACCAAAAAGAACTGCCGCAAAAGAATTGAGTAACGCATGAAGAGCCATGGACATTGCAGGTAAAAGGATGTATGTTCATTGCACTCAGTTATCTGGAGAGTAGAGTGTTTCATATCCTTAGAATCATCAAATTCTAAACTGACCACAATGCAAAGAATATTAATTTCAGCTACAGAGAATAACGGGGATTATTTAAAATAGAATAAAAATGTAACAAATATCTATATCATTTTACATTTGTTCATTTTAAAGAAATATTTCCATGTTTTTTTTTTTTTTTTGAAAGAGCATACTTCTAGAGCCAATTTGGTACAAAAAAATCGGGTTGATATCATATTCCGCTCAGGAGATATGGATTTTTAAAGATTTTCCAACTGCATTTTAAAGTTTTGTACAGTATGATGAATTCGTGTTTGATGATGTCATAGAGACAATTCCATTGCAAATGTTAATTATTTCTTTAACGTTAATTGGTTGTTTCTGTACGATTAGAAACATTATTTTCAAAAGTTATTGAAGTAGGGTATATTTGGCAATGTATATGAATACCAAACTTTCTTCAATTTGTTTGTCTAGCAGGTTTTACTAATACAAAAGGATGGTAGATTTTAATGAAGTACATCAACTTTGTGGGAGAATGTGTTGCTGTGATGTCATACTGAGCCTGTTCCTATTCGTTTATTGGCAGTTTTTGTGAATCTTACAATTTAAATATCTCCTGTTAGAAATAACATAACATGATTTTTGTACTAAATTGTTGCTCAAATTGGTCTCTTTCGTATCACGTGAAAGGTTACAAAAAAACATGGTAATATTCCTCTAAGTCTTGTTTCCTATTGGTTAAAGTGGTTTCCAAAATAGCGGGAACTTGCTCCCACCGTCTGAGAAGTCTGATTAATGAAATACGACTTCTTGTAAGTCAACCTCATTACGTTCTCTCCTACACCCCTGCATCATTTTGCCTTAGCTATCGGTTGCATAGTCATGGAGAAGTGAAATCCTCCCTCTACCCAAGAAAATAAATGTTTCCTGAATCATAAATTAAATAGATGGAAAACAGGCATATGGCAGGAGATGAATCTCAAATAGCAATGTGCATCCCAGTTTTCCAGGCTATTATATATGAATGATAAAGCCACAAGTAGTTCTTCTCTTTACCTCTCTCGCATTCTCATATATTCCACTCTAGCTTCCTCCCTTGTCTTCCCTATCATTTTTCTTATCTCTGTTGTGCCATATTCCCTCATATTTCCCATCCTACACTCTGCACCCTCAGGGTGGCGGAAGATATTTGAATCAGGGAGCACATGACTTGAAGGGCATTTTCCGAGTGAAGTATTTTGAAAGCATGTACGCCAGCATTAGAGTTTTAGAAGCAATTACCACCCAAATGCAGTCTTCAGCGAGTCAGTGGCTATAGTGCCCCCATTTTAAATTTTTCTCCGGATCCTAAATTAAAAAGTGCCCCACTATTGAAATGTGGTTATAGTACTTGTACTAGCTGACTAGTGTATTCTTTCTTCAGTATAAATTAGTATAAATCTGACGATAAAACGATCAGTTATGACTGTATGATATGGCGACTTGTCTTTAATATTTGGGAGAAAACTCATATTTTATCTTTGTAAAGGTCCCTTTTGAACTTTTAAAAAGATGAAGATAGAGGGGGGATACGTCTGTCAGCGACAAGGGACTTGGTCCTCATTGTTACTTTTACCCAAGCCCAATTCAAAAATGCCCACTTATGAAATATGGGATGGCTCGCATACTCTATAGCAAGGGCATCAGTACTTTAAAGAGTTTTTACCAAATATAATCAGGGAAAATAAAGATAGATGTACTGTCTATGTCAGCCGTCTGGCCGTATAGAAAAAAAAATCCAATGTAGACCCGGGGTTGTTGCGCCCCGAAGTTGTCTTTAGGGAATTTATAAATAGATTATATGCGCGCGAAGCAGGTAAACGTTTACAATTTTAGTCACTTTGGACAATATTTGTGTAATTTTCTTCAACAGTTAAATGAAAAGTTCAGACATGAATCTGATGTTTAAAAGTGCACGTTCTTTCTCTGGAAAAGGGCACTTGTCTTTTCTCAGAGATGCACTTCTGTTGAATATGGAAAGTGGCACTTCTTCCAGGCCCTATATACAGGGTCATAAGGGGTAAGACAAATTTTCTGCACGGAAATTTGTATTTGCCCAACTTATCTATAAACGATATACATGTGTTTACAATCACACATTATAGAACTATTGGGAACAAAGTCTCCCCCGGGGCGCGTAACTAGACTTTGATCACAGGGTGGGGTGTAAGACAAATTTTTCCAACGAAAATGTGCACTTTCCCGACTTGTCTATAAACGTTATACATGTGTATACAATCACACAATATAGAACAGACTTGGCTTGGGGGTACAGTACTCAAGTGCGAAACAGCATTTACCCG
This sequence comes from Chiridota heheva, assembly GCA_020152595.1. NCBI lineage: Eukaryota > Metazoa > Echinodermata > Holothuroidea > Apodida > Chiridotidae > Chiridota > Chiridota heheva. Next base: position 946,590 of record JAIGNY010002634.1, read on the forward strand.
TTTATGGGCCCGGCGGCGTCCATAGGCGAAATCTTGGTAGGGGTCTGGGGAAAAGCCCCGGAACCTCTGGTAATTTCTTTTTAATGCTACCCCAGAATGGATGAAAATCAAACTAACAAAATGTAAGTGATGAAAAGAAGACAATTTCAAATTCTCATGTTGATATATATAAGTCCCTACTGGTTACCATTTATAGAGACATTTCCCCTGAAAACTGAAGATTTCTTGTGTTTGATGCCCCAAAACGGTATAAAATCAACAGAAAGTTTTTAAAATGTAAATGAAAAATTGTCACGGTGAGGTCCTGAAGCGAAGCACGGGTAGGAATTCAAGGGCTTCTTGGAAAGGGCCAGAGGGGTGGGGCTTCTTGGAAGGAGCCAGAGAAGTGGGGCTCATTGGAAGGGGCCAGAGGGTGGGGCCCCTTGGAAGGGGCCAGAGGGTGGGGTCCCTTGGAAGGGGCCAGAGGATTGGGCCCCTTGGAAGGGGCCAGAGGGCGGGCTCCTTGGAAGGGGCCAGAGGGGTGAAGCCAGAGGGGTGAAGCCAGAGGGGTGAAGTCAGAGGAGTGATGCCAGAGGTTGAAGCCAGAGAGGTGAAGCCAGAGGTTGAATCCAGAGGGTGAAGCCAGAGGGTGAAGCCAGAGGTGAAGCCAGAGGGTGAAGCCAGAGGGTGAAGCTTTGAAGATTTCTTGTCTTTGATGCCCCAAAATGGTTGGAAATCACCAGAAAGTTTAAAAATGTAAATGACAAATCGTGGGGTCATGGGATGAAGTAAGGTAGGGATCTAGGGAAGATGGCACTCTTAAGTGCCCCTTAAAAGAAGTCAAGGATGCAAAGCCCTGAAGATTTCTTGTCTTGGATGCCCCAAAATGGCTTAAAATCAACACAAATTGACGGAATTGGGAAAATATAAGTGATGATAAGACAGTAAGACGATAATTTGAAATTCTTATGTTCAAAATTCCTGAAAATTGATAAACTTAATTATGTACAAACGTAAACAATAAAACACCATATTTCCACATTATGCGTTTTTATGATTTTGTATATGGTGTATTATAGCGGGGAGAAAGAGAAGGGGAAATAGAGAGCCTTTCTTTGAGAAAGAAAACCTTTCTTTAGGCAACCCATATTTTTCAAAGAGTGATGATAAACTTAACCGTGTACAAACGTAAACAATGAAATATCATATTTCCACATTATGCGTTTTCATGATTTTGTATTTTGTATATGTTGTATTATAGCTCTCTTCGAATTTTTACTTGTAAAATACACCTTTACTATGCGTTGTGACATACTTTTTGTCCCTAGAAATGTCAACTTTGCTTCGCCCCTTGGACTCCTACCGGGACTTCGCCCCTGGACCCCACCAGGGCCCTTTAGCGGGCCCTGGACCCCACGCCGACAAGTCGAGCGCTTTGCGCTTTGAATTTGTGTTTTGTATATGGTGTATTATAGCTCCCTTTGACATGAATTTTGACTTGTATGATATACCTTACTATGCGTTGTGACATATTTTTTTTCCCTTTAAAATGTCAATTTTTTGAAAGCTTCCGGGGGGTTCGCCCCCTGGACCCTACCGGGACTTCTCCCCTGGACCCCACCAAGTCCTCGAACCCCACAAGTCGAGCGCTTTGCGCTGGAACTCACACCTTCGGTGTCACCTCGACTACACCACTAAATATGTTGTCGGTTTAATTCAAGACAATCCCCCCCCCACCACCAATATGAAAATCCCGGCTGCGCCACTGATCATCGGGGCTCTGGATTTTGAACTTGAGTGGGTGGGAATCTTTATATACATCCCAGTTGCCCAACCTGAGCCCAATCAGCATTATACCGAGTCTCAAGTGGAGGTGACGATTTAGGCAGGATGAAGATGTAACCGATCCGACATTTTAAATCTCTGCCTCACAACTGGACAATGTGCCCACGTATGATGTTGTCAGCATCATGATGCCGAGTCAGGAGGACATGGTGATATCTTTTAGACAATTCGGGCATGGTTGAGATGTATCTCTGGTTTAAACAGTACATTCGACATGTTACATCTCTGCCCAACTAGAAGTGCCCAATTATGATATCGTCAGTATTATCAGATTATGCAGAGTCGGCGAGAGGACATGAATGTGATATCTATCTGAGTCGGGTATAACTGAGATATACTCTGATACAAGTACATTTGACATTCTATACATCTCTTCCGGACTAAGACCAGTGTGTCCGACCAACTGAGGAGAAGAGAAGGGGGTGGTGAGTGGGGTGCTCGTACGGCCCGGCCCGGCTGCTATTTTTTTTCTCTAAAACAGCTACGATAGCAATTACACTTATTTGAGAGGCGACGGAAGATGTTTGAATTTGGGGGACACGGAATCTTTTTTCTGCCAGTGGGTGTCGGAATCTAACTCATCAAAATAAATTGGTCAGACCTTAATTATTGGTGGCCAAAGTTTTACTTGGCTTCCAAAAAAATATTGACCCAGCTCCCCAAATTTTCTCTTTCCATCTTTCCTCCAGCACTCTGCACAATTATCATGCAACCCATCTTTTCCTTCCTATATTCCTAGGCTTTCCCAATGATCCCCTTTGTTCTCCTCCTCTCCCCATCTACTCTTTCCCCAGCTATCCCTCTTCCCCACCTACCCTTTCTCATTACTTCCCCATGTATAGAAAAAGTGCATGACCAACAATTTTTTTACGACGATCTAAATAAACTTGAACAATGCAGGCGCATAGCCAGGGCGATAGGATGGGATGGTGGGGGTCCGACCCCCAAAGGACATACCTTTTTAAATGAGTAGTCGTTGACAGTGGTGATCAAATACAATATCAGACGATTTTAGGCACCCTCTATTGTCCACCAAAACGCATAGTTTCCTGGACCCCCACTAGGGACCCTTAGGTGGGCCCTTAGACCCCACGCCGAATGCACAAAGCGTATTCAACTGGCAGATCCGCCCCCTCCCCAAAAAAAAAAAAAAAAAAAAAAAAAAAAAAAAAAACCTTGCTACTTCCTTGGAACAATGGCAAAAATAAATTTGCAATGACCACTTAATATGCAACCCCTTAATATCCTCTCAATTTGTACCGTGTGCAACCAGCCATATAAAACATTAATTTTCAACTTTTCACCCATGAAATTGATAGCAAAACTAGGATAAACATTTACATAGCATAAGCAATAATGAAAACTGTGTTTTAATTGGTCTATTTAAAGGATTAGTTCAGGGGCTACAGACCACGAGGCCCTGGGTTCAAGCCTGGGTTGGGTAGACACGCCAGTGTACCACAACTGGTTATCAAAGGCCGTGGACATTGACTTGGTTGTCGATGTTATGTCTGTCCGTACGTCGTATCTGTGTTCTCGTGCGGGTCGTATTAAGCGTTTCGTGATAGCATTGTTACTATCATAACC
>JAIGNY010002634.1:955000-1080000 GCA_020152595.1 Chiridota heheva
TAACAAATATGTTAGCTGAAGGTATTAACATCTTATGTTCCACTATTGAATCCTCATCGTAAAAAAAGTATTCAAGGGCAGCATGCCACTCAATAAAGAGATGATAACAAAGATTAGAAAAAGCAAAGATGCTGGCAGAGATATATTAAGACCAAAGATCCACAGAAGTACAATGTTTTTTGTAGAGTCCAGAACCAAGTTAGAGCAATGACAAGAAGAGCAAAAGTTTTATTTGAAAAAGATATTGCAAGTAATGCAAAACAAATCCTAAGAAATTTTGGAGTTATGCCAAGAATAAGACCAGCTATAAGCAGGGTATTGCACACTTGTAGACTGGATCATCTGATGAGAATAGTAAGAATGTGCTTACTACAACTAACCTTGAAAAAGCCCAAGTTTTTTCTGACTTTAAAAGTGATTTTACAGTTGAAGATACATCTAACATCCCTCCGCTTGCCTTAAAATGCCGTAATTCCTCTTTGATACAGTAAATATATCTCAAGAGACAATTCTTTAAAAGTTAAATAACCTGAATATAAGCAAATCACCAGGGCCTGATGGAATTCACCCACGCGTATTAAAAGAATAAGCTGTTGTTTTGACTCCCATCTTTAACGAAGCTATTTAGGAGGTCTCTTTCCGATATGTACAGTATGTTCCTACGGACTGGAATGTTGCTGATATTTCAGCTATCTTTAAAAAGGGTGACAAATCTATTGTCTTAAATTATCATCCTATAAGCCTATAACTAGCGTCATTTGTAAACTATTTGAATCCATCATTAGAGATAATCTTATGTCATACCTATTAGCAGCACCGTCAAAAGCCAGTGCGGGCCCCGGGACAAATATTTTGCCGGGCTCCTTATTTTGGTAGCGTTGGTCAAATTATCAAATTTTAATATATGCTAAGGCATACTGTTCATTTTGGCTTTCTTCTGCCTCATTAGCTTCCTTTTTAGCACTGTATTTTTTTTCAAATCCTAGATTTGTAAGGGTTTTTTGGCCGATTTTTCCTTCCTTTTCCTTAAAAGCCCTTTCTTTTCTCTTTTGAGCTTCTGATTTATGTTGATACTCCATAGTCATTCCTCCCCTCTGATGAAACGTATTTTGTTCTTATGAAGTTATGATTGTGAATACCATAGCTTTGTGAATAAGCTATAGAGCTGAGTATCGTGACTTGGATGTATGCTTGCTCGTAGTTCAGCGAATTCCAAAAATAGTCAGTATAGCTGCATGGGGATATAGGAAACATGTCGAGAGTGTATTGCAAATTACTTTCTCTCAACGTAAGAAACTTCACGATTACTCATCAGAATTTTCGTTGGGATTTTTTTTTCTTAACTGAGTTTTTGGCAGATATGTGGATAATGGAAAGACAGACAAAAATCAAATAATCACTACGTGATCTATCTTACTCATTACAGTTACAGTAGCGGCAAAAAATGTCTTAATTTTTGCCAGGCCCCCAATTTGCCCATGCCCCGGGGCTGCGACCCCCTGACCCCCCCTTTCGACAGCGCTGCCTATTAGACTGATCTGATAAGCTCGAAGCAGTCTGGTTTTATGGGAGGAAGGTCTACTGCACTACAACTATTAAACGTTCTGAATGATTTTACAGAAGCCTGGGAAACTAATGAGCCAGTTTATATCATTTATCTAGACTTAATGAAAGCTTTTGACACTGTACCTTGGGAGCATTTGTTGTATAAACTCAGTGGATATGGTATCAATAATCCTCTATATGGCTGGATAATATTCTTCCTAAGTAACGTATCTTGGTTAATGGTTGCAAATCAGTTTCAGTTGCCAGTGGCATGCCCCAAGGCAGCATACTAGGTCCATTACTCTTTGTTATTTATATTAATGATCTGCCTGACATAACTAACTCGACTGTATATCTTTGTGCGGATGACATTAAGCTTTATAAATATGTTAATTCAACACATGACCGTGATATCCTTCAAGAGATCTTGATAGTTTGAGTAGATGGTCTTCTGACTGGCTATTGAGTTCCACCCAGACAAATGTAAAGTCCTTGACATCTCAAGGCACAACCATCCAATGTTAGCCTATTCTATGCTAAACCATACTTTGGATTTTGTCTCCACTGTGAATGATCTTGGTGTTACCTTTGACTCTAGCCTATCCTTCGATGCGCGTATTAAAGAGGAAGTCAACAAAGCAAGCAAAATATTAGGACTTATGAGGAGAACTTTTAACTGTCTTGATGATCTATCGCTTGTACAACTATATAAAGCCTTTGTCAGGACACACATAGAATTTTTAAACTGTATTTGGTCTCCACACATGAAAAAGCATATTGACATGATTGAGAACATGCAGAGGAGAGCAACTAAATTAATTCCATCATTATCGCATCTATCGTATTTAGAGCGACTAGCCAATCTAAACCTACCATTATTGACATATAGGAGGGCCAGGGGTGACATGATTGAAGTATATAAGATCATCTCCAGCATCTACATGTATGATCTAGCTGTGAGTGACCCAAGTTCTTCATTTTCAGGCATAACACTATAACTAGAGGCTCAAAATCCAAAAAGATTCTACAAGCATATTGTTGCACAAGTGTTCGTCACAATTTCTTTTCTAATCGTGTTAGTAAACTTTGGAACTCTCTACCATTTATCGTGGTGTTAAGCTTGGTGTCATCCGCAAAAAGATATACAGTTGAGTTAATTATGTCAGGCAGATCATTAATATAAATAAAAAGTGCTCTGGTACAGTATATTAAGTCTCCAATAATCAAATCAAACATTGAAATTATAAAATGATTTAAGTATAATTGAAGTACTATAGGAGTATACAACTTAAATTACTTAAAGGATTAGTTCAGGGGTCAAGTAAGTCTATCTCATATGAAAGAGGACTTCAAAAGAAACAAATAGTGAAGAAAGGCCATTAAGGAAATATCTAAATTTAAAGTTTGGTATCATTTGTGTAGAAACAACTGAAATCAGAGAAGTTGTGATGTCATAGCCTCAGATTCCTCAAAGTCTTTATGTGTCCTGTGATTTTGTGGCTTAAAAACCATTGGATATGTCAAAAAAGTAGTAGAGCTGTTTCTAGGAAGCTTATTTATAATAAACCATCTGAAGAAAGTTTGAGGAAAATGTAATAATCATTCTTTAAAATACATTAACAATTGTTAAGAATGTGAGGATAAAGACACCAACTTTCCATAGTAAACTTACTACACCAATCATTTGTACAGAGATAAGACAGAGCTTTAAACTTGAATATCTCCTTAATGGAATAATATTTTTGAACACTTTCTTCACCATTTTGTTCCTTTTGAAATCCTCGTTCATATAAGATGAACATGCATGACCACTAAACTTTATCCTTCAATCTCTACAATATTGATGTAACCATAGAAGTCTGTTGTTGGGTAAAGGAGTTAATGAATATTCATACAAAATCAATTAGCCAATAAGTAACCTTTATTTCTGTTGTATGTATTTTTTCATTACTCAAATAAAAAATATAAACCTTTTGTCACCCTTAATATTTTTCTTTATCAAATATTTATGCAATATGTATTTCATTCCATATTACCAGTACTTAAGATAGTTGTAACATTTTGTAGCGAGAATTATAAATCTTCTTTTGATGGAACTTTGACTTCACAGCTAACAAAGCAAATTGAAAAAATACTTTAGATGGCATTGCACATGGTTTCAGTGTCTTTAAATCACTTTTCGATTTTGAATTTCTCCAGCAGGAAAGGAGCCACTGGCACTTCCCAAAACTGAATAAAAAAATTATGTAAAATGGGTAAATGTTATAAAAATGTAGACATTAAGTAGTGGGGAAAGGGGGGGGTTATCTGTCCGTGTATTTATGTGGGTGTGTGCGTATGCATCAATTAATTTTGTGTTGCTTATAATTCAAAGAATATAATACACACATAAACCAAAATTGGTGGACAGGTACCCCTGCCCCAGAACTTTTGTCTCCAAGGTTTTGGGGTACAAAGGTCAAGTGGGACAAATTTTTGGTGATGTTTTTTTTTTTAAGGAATTACTTGGTATCTTTACAAATTGCATAGGTGGGTAGGATTTAACTTTCAAACAAAACTTTAAAATAATTGTAGGTTAAATAAGTGTTTTTTATGCAAAATTTTATGGATTCTTAAACTCAAAAAGTGTGTCCCGTATAAACTTTGGGGTCAAAAGGTCATTGAGCTATTGACCTTTTTTTACCATTTTTCCCTATACTTATGGAATGGTACGTGAGCATGAATGGTGTCATACAGTAGGGTTTATAAATGTAAAAAAATTAGAAGTTATTCAGTGATTAGGGTCAAGGGTCAAAAGTCAAATATGTGATATTAGGGGGTATAATTATGTACTAATTTGTACTATTTTTGTACCTCTTTAAATTCTGAAAGTGCAAGACTTATACCAACCCTATGTTGTACCTTGGTACTTGAATTTGTGTCCCATACACTCTGGTGTCAAAAGGTCAACGGTCACAAAGCTATTGACTTCTTTTCACTATTTTTCCTTATAGTTATGGAGTAGTAAGTGTGACATGAACATGAATTGTAAGATGTGATAAATGTAAATAAGTTCAGAAGTTAGTTCAGTAATTAGGGTCAAGGGTCAGAGGTCAGAGATCAAATATGTTATTTTAGGGGTACCATGATACCTTGGTACATGAATTTTGGTCCCTGTAGACTCTGGGGTCAAAAGGTCAAAGGTCTGTTTGTACTTCCATGGGCAGTACAATCCATCAACATGCCTATAGAAAGACAGCCTGTCTCAATATCTGCTTATACTCGTGCTCCCATGGGCAGTGCAATCCATCAAAAGTCACAGAGCTATAGTGACCCTGTTAGCTATTTCCCCCACAATGTTGTATGCTTAATGTGATGAGATCAGCAACTCTGTGGATTGCTTTCTTGTTGAATTTGTGTATTATACTAATACCAGGGCTGTAATTCTTATTTAGAAAGGGGGTGGGGGCATGATTTCTCATCCAAAAAGTAGGTGACAAGAGGCAAATTTTTCCGAAATGTACTGAATTTCAAAGTTTCTGCTGAAAATTACAGCCCTGTACTGTACAGTTAAGACTTTCCTAAAAGAACTATAGATAAGTCATTATAGATTAGCATTAGCTAATTTTCTTAAAAATTAAAAAAAACGTATGGAAAAGTGGCGATCATTTGCTTTCATTTTAAGCCACACCCCCTTTATACTATGAATAACTGGAACAAAAGTCACTTAACAACCTATTTTTAAATTGTATTGTTTTCATTTCAGCTACATGAAGCAATATCTGTCCTTAGGAGAAATGGTCATCAATCATTGACAGTTATTGCACACATCACCTAAGGCATGTGATACACAGCTATTTTAATCACCAGTTTGCAATGTTCCCACCAAGACACCTAACATAGTTGAGTGATTTCAATCACAAAAGTGCCCTGATTACTCAGCATTGGCTTTCTGTAATCTTATACACAAAAATAACCTTGGTCTACTTGGCTGTGTTGTGCATGGGAATGGCAGATAAACAATTATTATTAGGAGTGGAAACAGTAATTGAACAGGAAGTTGGGTTGGTAAATGTCATACCTTAATTTTTTTTAGGATTAATTCAGGTGTCGGGTACGGGTAGGCTTACATGATGAAAATCTGTTGCATTGGATTTTAGTCCAAAATCCTCAAAGCCTACAAGGTTGAACAAAAACATCACCTAAAATCACTCGTCAATAAACAAACAAAACCTTCACTGTTAAATACCATCCTATTTGTAAATTAATACTTCAAGCCAGACACATTGACCATAGGGGAATACTTTTGTCCTTGTGTTGAGTGTGAAAGCCAGTGCAGCTACAGTGAAATTAGTTTACTATCAATGTCAGATTATGACCATGGAATGTGAGGTGACAATGTTTGGAAATCCCTGGTGTACTGTAATTGGTAATTGCTAATTGCTTGTGCTGCATTCTGGTTTCTGGAATGAGCAATACAGACGACAATAGATTTTAGATTTTGTCAGGGCTTAAGACACAAAATGTATTGCGAAGTTTAGACTTAATGTAATGATAAACCTTTTGGCATGTATTACTTTCTGGTTCAAAAGTTTATCTTATGTATTTTATATCAATAAACTTGAATTCTTGTTTATATTAGTTGTTGTTTCATCATAAATGCTGTATTTATGAACCTGTTTTGCTATCATATTCAATGACAGTTCATCAAATTTTATGGTAAAGTCACAAACAAGGTGTGTTTTATCTGATTTCCCTAAAAATGATAACTTCAGCTAAACTGGTTTTCGTAACTTTAATGTACAACTATCCAACGATATAACAATTGCATTGATTGGATGCTTCGCTGCGTCGTAAATAACCCCCTCCCCAATTTTTGTTCTTCTGATTTCCTTTTGTTAAGTCATGACGTCATCCACATTCTAACAACAAGACCAAATATTCAGTGCTGATATTCTTTGTATGTTTTGATAATGTCTTAGACGAATCTATGAATGTAAATGATAATTTCATATATTCGGAACATCATTACACATAATTATTGCAAAAGAAGTACTTCTAATATTGACACATTTTTTCACTCAATTATAGAGATTACTGTAACATTTTCAGACTTTATTGTGTATCCAACAGTCCGCGAGAACCTAACTTTTGCTGTAATAAGAAATGCACCAAAACTTAAAGCTATGTATTGATTACACGGTCCATGGGGGCCACCATTTTAACTTGTGATAACGTCAAGTCAATGGGATTTCTACTGAGACCGCGGGGGAATTTTTGAAAGAAAAACTCGATATCAAATGAATATTCATTAGATTTGAAAGCAGACTTTTCAATTTTACCTTGGACTTCGTGATAAAATAATAAAAGACGTCCATTGACGTGTCATTGACCTTTTGAACCGCCCTCTGGACACATGATTCTGTGTCTGCTTAGTCATTCATGATACCGTGTACATACTTCTTACGTTACATTACACAAATACTGTACTATCGTGCTCTTAGCAAATATCCTATTGAAAAAAACAATATCACAAGTTAAAATGGCGGCCCCCATAGATCTTAATGAATACGAAGCTCCAAGTTTTGGTGTATTTTATGTAACTCCAAAAGTTGGATTTCTCCTGGACTGTCCAAAGAAATCGTCCATTATGAAATTAGGGTTCGACAAATCACTGGGTAAATGTATAAACATTACAACATCCTATTCAGTCTCACGTTCGGATTATAGATTGACTGTTATTTATTTGCAAAAACCATATAATCATATAATCATGTACAAAACAGACATAAACATAATGTAAGTCGCAGTAACTTTTCTAAATTGATTTAAGTCCAAAAAGATTTCCTGCTTTTATATAGACATCCCAAATTTGCTTGGGTCTTGGAAAAATGATTGCTTTGCGTGTTAAACTTTTGGATGTGAGGTGAAAAGAGCAAAAATACCATTAAAGCTTAAAAATTAGTATGCAAAAATGTATGCTAATTTTGTATTCATAAATGGATATATATTTCTATTTATTGTACAGGTCTAATAAGTTTGATTTCCATGTCATGCAAAAGTGGCTTAAGATGTTTGAATCAGGAAGGGTAGGGGAGGGGAGGGGGGGGGGGGCACAGGATCTAAAAGGAACTTTCCAACTTGTATTTTCAAAGCATGTAGCACAGAAGTATAGCTTTATAGAAGCTTTATAGCTTTATATTGTCTCACATGACCACAAACACTTTGTACTGTATGGCTGGGAATGCCCTTTTGAAGTTTGATCATTGTTCTTTTAATTAATGGAATATATTGACCTTGAATAACATTAGATGTTGAATATTCAAAACAGTATACCTCATGAATATTCAAGTTGCCAAGGCAAGCAACCAATCGGGTAGCTAATGTTTTTAAGATGCCATTTTGTAAACCATTTTGATATTTTATTGTGATTTAAGTGGTTATTTTTATTTTATTTTGATCTGTTTAGTTTGAATGCTTATTTGTTGCGAACATAACAGGAAGATTTTGTTTCATGTTGATAAAGAGGAAATTCCAAAATATTCTACAGTAACTAATAAATATACTGCTGACAAATTCACATGTGTGTGCAAAATATCAAGCTAAATCAAGTCTAGTAATTTTATGTCAATTTTTTTTTTTTTCCCCTTCGATGATTTTTCCCTCGCTTTTGTGCTTATTTAAGTAAGACTAAATAAAAGTTTACAGATGTTTGTTGTGGACCTCACGATTTCAACCGTCTTGTTCCCATCATTATGTAAAAACAGGGAAGCGGCCTCTGGCACCTTCCAATACCATCATAATTCAATGTTTTATTGGTAAAAACTGAAAGTGGCCGAGTCAGTGGGTCCATCACTTTGCTTCCAAGGTCCATCTCTAAGTGTATAGGGTCCATCTCAAATTTGTTCCATTCTGATTATACCATCGATGTCTTACAAAAACGCATGTGTATGACAAAACACTATGTATGGCTGAAATGCCATTTAAAGTTTGATTATTGTGTTAATGGGTTGATATTTAGTGACAGTAAATGTTGATTCTTCAAAATTATTGTACCTCATGAATATTATAATAGAAGCATTGAAATAGATTGAATATTCATGTTGGTAATGCATGCAGCCAATCAGGTAGTTTAGGTTCTTTCAGATCTGTCATTTTTGATACCCATTGTGACTTGTTATTGTAATTGATATCTTTTCACATTATTTTGATCAAATGCTTTCCTGTGAGCACTAAGATTTTGTCAGCATAAGAGGAAGATAATTTTACAATTTGGATGAAATATTAAGAAGTGGAAGAAGTATGTTATGATAACTCTCAGTTACACAATTGACAAATTTGAATGTGAAATATTACTTATCTACAATCAATTCATGCAACTTTCTTTTAAATTTGTCTAGAAGCTTCCAATACTACATCATCAATAATTGTTTATTTTAAACTGTAGTGTGCCGGTTATGTGGCCAATTAGCAAGTTATTAGTCCATTTATCATTAATTATCTTGTTAATTCAGGATTGTAGTAGGTGGATCACCCTTGGCCCACCTGAGAATTTTCTAAAACTCTTTTTACCATGAGACAATGCAATTTTTGGAAAATTTTCTTCATTTTCGCGAAATTTGTCTTTGATTTTCAGTCAATTTTCGGGAAATTTTTGCTTTAATTTCTTGCAATATTTGGGAAATAATTTTTTTTCATTTTTGACAATTTGCTTAATTTTTGTGAGATTTCTGTAATTTTCGGGAAATTTCCTTTAATGTTTGCGATATCTCTTTCATTGTTTGAGAATTTTTTTCATTGTCTTTAATTTTCGGAAATTCCTTCATTCAGGAACAATTTTTCTTCATTTTTGTACATTTTTTTCAATTTTTCGAAAAATTTTCTTCATTTTTGGGGCAATTTTTCTTTGATTTTTGGTAAATTTTCATCAAATATTTGGATTGTTGCCAAGTTTTACCAAAATTTTCAATGATTTTACCAAATTCTTTTATTTTTAGGCAAGTTATTTTGATTTTTGGAAAGTTTTTTCAATCATTGGGAAATTTCCTTCAATATTTGCGATATCATTTTCAATCTTTGGGAAATTTCTTTCATTGTCCTCCAATTTCAGAAAATTTTCTTCATTTAGGAACAAATTTTCTGATTTGTATCCATTTTCTTTAATTTATGGGAAATTTCCTCCATTTTGGGGCAATTTTCTTTTATTTTCAGTAAATTTTCAAAACAAATTTCCCAATCGAAAAAAACTTTTCTCTCTGTTCCCCGCGTATAAGTCCATGCACATTTATTTCAATATGTTCCATTAATCATGTCAAAACTGGTCATAAAACACATTGACCTGATCCCCGTGACATTTAATCCTGACTCCGCCCCTGATTAAAGGTAAGCTCACTGAAGATGAAATATTCTTGTTTGATTTTCTCTAAAGTTGGCCCAAAGTTCTGTCATATATCAATTTACAAAATTAAATTTTCATTTGTTTTGAAGGAGATGAGGCCCAGTCGCAAGTCCCACCAGGTTACTCGGATTCCCAGCCGCCAGCATTCACATATGGGACAGGTTACACCACTCAACAACCACAACCTTTGGGATACCAACAGGTACTCCTTTAATTCATTTTCTCACTGACGGTCACTTTTAGTGATTAGAGGATAAGTTTAATGGTCAAATATGTTCAACTTTTCGTAAAGACAAAATGGTGGTGAAGAAGTTATTCAAAATGTTGTTCGTTTTATGATATCTTCAAGTTTAAAGCTCACTTTCTTTTGTAGAAATGACTGAAATGAGACTGAAATAATGACATTATAGCTTCAAGTTACTCGACAGTCTTTGCATCTTTATACTGTAGTATTTACAGTAATTATTTTTGAGATGTTGTCACTTACAACCAGAAGGTTTGTCAGGAGAGTTCTGAAAGAGGAGAAAAAGTTGGAAAAATTGTATAGATTTTTGGTTTGAATGGATAGCTAGCTTTTTTGAAAATCTTGTCACATATTATAGAGGTTAATAGGATAGAGATCCTGTTGTTTTAATTTTCCTAGATCTCTGTCTCTCACTCACTCCTCAATCATCTTCACTCCTGGTAGAGTGTATCTTTACCATAACCCCATCAATATCTTCTGAAGACTGCTTCGAAAATTGTTATATATATTATGAGGTGTTTGTAATAGTATGGTGGTGCAATGGCTCAATAACCAAGGAGTCCTGTTTGTGTGGAAAATGCACTGGGTTTGACTCCTGTTGCAAGTGCTGTTTTGTGGCTTAGAGCAAGGCACTTCCATTGCAGCAATGCATGCTGAGGAGTTATTCTGTGATGGACTTGTATCTTGTCCAGGCACAGTCATATCAGTTCGGTTTACACTCCTAAATGGAAGATCTCCCAATCAGGACATGTTTTGTAATTATAACCCACAATGCATCTTTCCAAAATTAAATCTTCTAATAAAAATACTTAGCGGTACAAAAAAAGTTTAAGTCAAAGGTAGGAGAAATACATGTAAAATATTCCAATTCTATTGGTGCAACAGAACGGTGAAATTATCTTCTCCATTTTCACCAGCGCAAATTTGACATTCACCAGGGAATTTTAAAGTAATGTTTAAAAGTTCATATAATCTCTGATAATCATATTTTGAAATTTTCACCAGCGAACGTTCAAATTATTCAAGAAATAATTTTTTAGTTCCAGAAATATTCATTTATATTATTTTCAAGGCCGCAACTTTATCCAAACCATACAATTTTAGAATAACAGAATTTAAAAAGCAAAAAAAAATGTTTAATGGCTGAACTTAAAATAGCAACAGTTGAACTTATGGTCACCTGCGCATGATCATGCAATCGGGAGATTTCCCAATCGGGAGTGTGGACCGGACTAGCTGTCATCTGCTTGCTCCTAGGAAACAATGGGTATAAGCACCAGCCTGATGAGCCTCATGGCCTGACTTAAGGAATTGATTTTAGCTTACATATAACGTTACTATTCTTGTCTATGCATATGCCTTTCAAGGTATTCTTATCTTATGTTGTACTTTATCTGCACCCAGCCTGCAATATATCAAGGATACCATCCCACAAGACTGCCACAGGTATAGCATCCCAGTTATTGATCACTTTAAACCCCTGTGCTCCTTTTCTGTTCCTGGTATTTTTTGCTTTGTGTTTTAAAAGATACATATGTGCATGGGGAACTACTATTAACATCATCCCTAGATTTTATTTTGTAATTGTTACTTTGCAATTTTGGCTGTTTTAAAGGTATATATGAACAAGGAGAGCCAACATGAGCTCAATTTATTTAAAGTCTTTTAAAAAACATAAAGAAAGCAAAACAGAACAATTTAAAATTATGATTACTCATAACTTGAAAACTGCACATGTATTTATAGTCTTTTTTTAAAGATTTGTGTTAATTCGCTGTATTTTTGTAATTTGTGTATTTTGTTTTGTTTAGCGCATTGAGACCACTAATATAATGTGCTATATAAAAGTATTTTATTATTATTATTATCATTATTATTATTAATTTTATTATCATTATTATTATTATTGTTGTTGTTGTTGTTGTTGTTGTCGTAGTAGTAGTAGTAGTAGTAGTAGTATTTTATTTTCAATGAATTTTGAAAATTTAATGCTCATTTCATTATGTGGTAGATCAGAAAGCTTTTGTACCTGTTTGTAGACGTTTAAAAACGACATGAGGTCTGATATACAGTAATCCTCATTTTATATGATAGAGGATAAAAATCTAAACCATTTACCAAAACAGCAAATTACAATCTTATTTCTATCTCAAATTATTCATGTTCGAAGTTGACACATGTATGGAGGCTGCCATTTTGTTCAATTCTGTATTGAAATCTTGTGCATGATGACATCATTTCCGCATAAGGATTATAATGTATTTCTTCATCAATTTGATTAAAGTTTTTATTCCAAAATGATGTGACATAAGGTTTTAACAGCATGTTTTGATAATTCTAAAACAATTTTTTATCAGCTAGAAAACATCAGATAGATTATAAGGAAATACATGGCTGGGTTGATGGCATGGCATTCATGGCTGGGTTGATGCCATCATTTTCTGCACATGACTTGTCCTTCTCCTTCAAAATTTGTTCCAGCAAATCATAGCCACAAACTTACTGTAGCAAATAATGAGACCACTTTATCTTAATTAAAATAACCACTCAACCACACAATAAGGACTTCATCCATTGCTAATTTGATACTCAACACCAACTTCCACAACAACCCAGGACCAAATGGAGAACTAGTACAATGGAGCCATTGGGAAATTTGATCCTAATTGCTTGTGGTTTTCAGAATAAAGAAAATAAAAAGGAAAAATCTGACCCGACCTGCTTATATATCAGACCGGGTCTGACTGTTTGAAATTTTAAGGAGTATGACATCTAATGCATGCTTTAAACAGCACTATTAAGTAGTAGCATTCAAATTTTCATTAGTTGTTGTGCTCCTTAAAATTTCAAACAGTCAGACCGGATCTGATAAATAAGCAGGTCGGGTCAGACTTTTCCTCTTTATTTTCTTTATTCTGAAAACCGCAAGTAATTAAAATCAAATTCCCTTATCAATGGCCCCATTGTATTCGTTCTCCTGGTTGATCAGTTATTCTAAGTAAGATAAGGGGTCTCATTATTTGCTACAGTAAGTTTGTGGTCATAATTTACTGGAACAAATTTTTAAGGAAAAGAACAAGTCATGTTGATAACTACTAAAAAATGTGTTAGATATTGCTTTAAGGCGCACGAAGCTTGGTCAAAAGATTTCATGTAGAACATCATGTATTGTAGTCCCAAAAGATTTGGTATGTGTCTGTAACGTATATTTTCTCAGAACGCTACTTGCCTGCAGCAGGCAGAAATGACAAAAAAAGGATGTGATTTTTGCTCGTCTTGGTCAGTAGAAAGAGGGACTTATTGACATCTGAGATAAGGGTTGGAAACCACAATACAAGTTCCAGTTGTTTGCTTTTTCATGTAACTTTTGTCACCCTAAGCGTTTACCGTCATGACTTGCATGTTGCTTGTGTAATCCAGCTGCCTCACCATTTCCTTTTAAGTTAGCATGAAGCAATATCTTTCCTTAGGAGAAATGGTCTGTCAATCATTCACAGTTAATGCACATTATTAGCTCAGGCATTATGATACACAGCTATTTTTATCACCAGTTTGAAAACAAACTTTTCCTACTAAGACATCTAACACAGATGAGTGATTTCAACCACAAAAGTACCTTGGTTATTTATCTCTGGTGTTGTGTAGTCTTATACACACAAATATCATTGGGCTACTTGGGTGTGGTTTGCATGGGAATGGCAGATAAACAATCATTGTTTGGAGTGGAAACACAATATACTGAACAGGAAGGTAATGTCATACCTAAGTTTTCAGGATTAACTCAGGTGTCGGGTGCGGGTAGGCTTAAAGGGAAACTTTTCAGCATGAGCCTTGTTTGTTCTGTCTTTGTTTATTCATACATGCAAATTATGTACAGGTTTATCTTATATCTGTTTATTAGCTCTCCTTAGCTCGTGTAGTGTCAATCAATTCAAGTGTTTTTATTCTGTGCCAAATATTATAAAACTTAACAATAACCCAATCAACATTGATTTAGCTGGAAAAGGTGAAACATGAGGATCAACATTTTAAAGTTTCATGTGTCATGTCAGCTCATAACATCATAAATTTCTAACATACAGTACCTACACTGTATATTAAAGGATTACTTCAGGGGTCAAGCAAGTCTATCTCATATGAAAGAGGACTTTAAAAGAAACAAAATAGTGAAGAAAGCTTTCAAAAATCTTATTCTGTTAAGAAAATATCCAAGTTTAAAGTTTAGTATCATTTTGGTTAAAATGACTGAAATCAGCCTAGTTGTGATGTCATAGCCTCAGATTCCTTAAAGTTTTTATGTATTCTATCATATTTTGTCCTGTGATTTTGTGGCTTAAAAACCATGGAATATGTCAAAAAAGTAGTAAAACCTAATCTAGTAAGGGTATTTATATTATACAACCTGAAAAAAATTTGAGGAGAAATAATTTAAAAAGTGAAAAAATGAAAATAACTTTGTTTACATTAACAATTGTTAAGAATGAGAGGATGAAGACGGCAACTTTCCACAGTAAACTTAGCACACCAGTCATTTCTACACAGATAAGACACAGACAGTATTAAACTAGCTTGAATATCTCCCTAACGGAATAAGATTTTTGAATGCTGTCTTCACTATTTTGTTTCTTTTGAAGTTCTCTTTTATATAAGATGGATATGCTTGACCTCTGAATTCCTTTAACATTTTTACACTTATGATGAACCAAAACTCAACACATATCATGCTTTTATTAAATTTAGATGTCATTCTACTTGGAATTTAACCACTTTAAATAAGTAATTTAAGACAAAATAATTGTAGGTGGTTGGTGTCCCAGGAGGCTGGAGAGGAGCAGGTCTGCCACTTTTGGGGGAAATTATATGTATAACACACACCAGAAAAATATTGGCAGCATCATATTTTCACAGGGGTGTAAGAGGGGGAAAAGCATCCTCATGGAGCAGTGGCATAGGAAGTGGGGGTGGAAAAGGGGAATGCCACCTTTCCCCCTCCCAAAAACTGGCCAAAATTTTTCTCTGAAATTAAAGGGTGTTTCCCAATAAGCTGCAACTTTTGTTGGAAACTTAATTTACTAGTGCAATTTTTGCATTTGTCAAAACATTGTTGTTTTTTTTCCCCCTGATAGGTGACCCTTCCTATGCCTCTATCATGGAGGAGCAGAGTCTACTACCTAGGCCCCCTATAACCAATTTTATAGGGGCCACTAAGTCTGTTATTATAATGTACATGTAGGAACAGCTTTCTTCTTTGTATAGGAGCCAAAGCTGTTAATGTTACTCTTAAGTTCGATATTTTTTCTTTTTAACATTGATATGAATTCATCCCAATAAATGTAATGTTATTATTAAAGATAAGCCTCATCTCAATTGGGTAGATCCTGAATTCTAATGATTTAATAGCTCTCCAAGTTCAATGCAAACTGTCATGTGTGAATTCTAATTCTACTTGAGCCCTTTACACAAATAGAAACTTATTGCTTTTCTATAAAGAAAAGTTTGGATGGTACGTTTGATAACTTCCGTTTAGAAAGGACGGAAATAAGGATAGAATTACCAGGAAATAAACTTTTGATTTTTTTTACTTAAAGGAACATGTAGCAAAAACTGGGAAAAGTGAGGTCTTTTTATGTGTAAATGACATTTTTAAAAGCATATGTTTTATCTCATGCTCCATTGCATAATCATAATTTTCCCACCAAAAGTGTGGTGGGTAGGGGAGTTTTTCCCCTTACAACCCCAAATTCCTTGTTTATAAATAGAGTCCACCCAGCAAGTACATTTTAACACAAGTGAAAGACAATGGAAAACATTAGTTTTTATGCTTCTTAAAATTTCAAACAGTCAGACCAGACCTGATATATAAGCAGGTGGGGTCAGACTTTTCCTCTACCTACTGTGGTGTAGCTGTTATCATACATGTCTACATACCACGAGGCCCTGGGTTCAAGCCTGGGTTGGGTAGACACGCCAGTGCACCACAACTGGTTATCAAAGGCCGTGGACATTGACTTGCTTGTCGATGTTATGTCTGTCCGTACGTCTACCTGTGTTCTCGTCCGGGACGTATTTAGCGTTCGTGATAGCATTGTTGCTATCATAATCGAATACCCAGGCGACGACCCCATCATTGTAATTGTGTGTTCACTCATCATTGTCGTCTTTGACTTTTCCTCTTTATTTTCTTTATTAAGAAAACCACAAGTAACTAGGATCAAATTTCCTTATGGCTCCATTGTACTTGTTCTCCTGTTGGTCTTGGGTTGTTGTGGAAGTTGGTGTTGAGTATCAAACTAGCAGTGGACACAGTCCTTATTGTGTGGTTGAGAGGTTAGTTTAAGTAATAGTTTAAGAGGTCTTATTATTTGAGGTACATTAAGTTTGTGGTTATGATTTGCTGGAACAAATTTTTAAGGAGCAGGACAAGTAATGAAT
Source organism: Chiridota heheva (assembly GCA_020152595.1). Lineage (NCBI taxonomy): Eukaryota > Metazoa > Echinodermata > Holothuroidea > Apodida > Chiridotidae > Chiridota > Chiridota heheva. The sequence goes on from JAIGNY010002634.1 coordinate 971,599, forward strand.
GCTACAAATTGCTGGATCAGGATTTAGTAATATTGGTTGTACTCATTACTTACTTTGATTACCCTAGATAAACTAGAAAAATGAAATCAACTAGAAGAATGAGATCAATTAGAAGAAAGAGATCAACTTGAAGAATGAGATCAACTAGAAGAATGAGATCAACTAGAAGAATGAGATCAACTAGAAGAATGAGATCAACTAGAAGAATGAGATCAACTAGAAGAATGAGATCAACTAGAAGAATGAGATCAACTAGAAGAAGGAGATCAACTAGAAGAAGGAGACCAACTAGAAGAACGAGATCAACTAGAAGAACGAGATCAACTAGAAGAATGAGATCAACTAGAAGAATGAGATCATCTAAAAGAACGAGATCAACTAGAAGAATGTGATCAACTAGAAGAATGAGATCAACTAGAAGAATGAGATCAACTAGAAGAATGAGATTAACTAGAAGAATGAGATCAAGCAGAAAAATGAGATCAACTAGAAGAATGTAAGATCAACTAAAAGAATGTGATCAACTGGAAGAATGAGATCAACTAGAAGAATGAGATCAACTAGAAGAATGAGATCAAATGAGATCAAAGAAAAAATGAGATCAACTAGAAGAATGTAAGATCAACTAAAAGAATGTGATCAACTGGAAGAATGAGATCAACTAGAAGAATGAGATCAACTAGAAGAATGAGATCAACTAGAAGAATGAGATCAACTAGAAGAATGAGATCAACTAGAAGAATGAGATCAACTAGAAGAATGAGATCAACTAGAAGAATGAGATCAACTAGAAGATCAACTAGAAGAATGAGATCAACTAGAAGAATGAGATCAACTAGAAGAATGAGAAGAATGAGATCAACTAGAAGAATGAGATCAACTAGAAGAATGAGATCAACTAGAAGAATGAGATCAACTAGAAGAATGAGATCAACTAGAAGAATGAGATCAACTAGAAGAATGTGATCAACTAGAAGAATGGATCAACTAGAAGAATGAGATCAACTAGAAGAATGAGATCAACAAGAAGAATGAGATCAACTAGAAGAAGGAGATCAACTGGAAGAATGAGATCAACTAGAAGAATGAGATCAACGAGAAGAATGAGATCAACTAGAAGAATGAGATCAACTAGAAGAATGAGATCAACTAGAAGAAAGAGATCAACTAGAAGAATGAGATCAACTAGAAGAATGAGATCAACTAGAAGAATGAGATCAACTAGAAGAATTAGATCATCTAAAAGAATGAGATCAAATAGAAGAATGAGATCAACTAGAAGTACATTTCCTCACTTTTCAGTCAAGTGTGCCTTTAATGAAAAGAATTTATAAAAAGCGCAAATGTGGATTGTAAATTATTGTTGCTATGTTTTGTGTAAAACTTCAATGATCAATTGTGTATAAATAACGGCATTAGGGTCAAAGGTATACTTTAGCAGGTTATTTTAATAGCACATACATGTTTTAGGTCATTGTTCCCCTAGATGTTTCATCTCAGCTTTTTTGCTTCCTCCCCCCTTCCCCTCCTCCCCCCCCCCCCTCCCTCTCTTTCATCTCCCCTCTCCCTCCCTGCAAATTTTGAGTATTGTGATCTGAATTTAAGAAATGATGATAGTGTACAAGAAAAATGTTTGATTATTCTGAAGACTCCAAAAAGTATGCCACCACTCTCCGGTCATGTGCCCCTTTAACTTACGCTTATACATATGAGAGTTTATAAGAGAAACAATTGCTCATAAACTTTCATGACATTGCACCTTGGTGCAATGAGTATATATAATACATGGTTTGATTGCAACTCTCTGTGTTACATCAAGAGTAGCATGAACTTTGAACCCTAACTGTGCATAATTAACCATTTACAAATCTCTTTGATATACACAGGAGTATATGTCATATGTCTTTAAGAAGACTGATTGATATGAGAATCTAAATCTTCAAAAATGAACATAAAAGATTGACTTAATTTGCACTTGTTTTTGTACCTGAAATATCATTAAAATTATTTTTAAAATTAAATTATATTTTCTCTCTTTGGAAAATAAAATGACTTGTAGTGAAAATGCACAATCCTATCAGCCTAATTGGTGGCAAACCTCATGGAACTCCCAAATTGATAACAAACTCCACGTCATCCAGTCCACCATTCCGATTAAACCCACCATCAACAACCTCTTTTGTATCGACAACGTTCATATTACCCGTCTTAGAATACCCACCCACCTCACACCCACCTCACTCACTCCCACCTTCTTATTGGCTCCCCCAACCCCTCTGCAACAATTGTCATTGCACCCTCACAATCCATCACGTTCTCCTTGCTTGCCCCCTGTACAACCTTCACAGAGCTTCCCTCGCTTCACACAACTCAATTGCTGAGTTCTTCCAAAAAAATCCTCCGGATAAAATTATCTCCTTCCTTCATCATGCTTCCCTCTACAACCATATTTAGTCTTCCTCTCCCACCCCTCCCCCCTCTTCCTCCTCCCACCCCCTCCTTCTTCCTCTCCTCTACTTTGTTTTGTTTCACCCATGCACTTTCTCTCTTGATTACAGCTTTCTGACTTATGTTCTTGAATTTCTCTCATTCTCCCCCTGTTTCCTTTCCTACCTACCTCTAGAATGATCTGACCTCTCAGGCACAATTTGACCCTCGTCATGGTGCTGTAAGCCCTCATCAAACAAACAAACAAACTAATTGGTCTGTGTTGGAGTAAATTGTGCACTTTTTGTGAAGAAATCTCATTTTTTCATTTTCATTATTACTGACCATTGACCATTTGTAGAAGTCACAAATAGTTGAAATATTTAATTATATTTCCATTTAATTCTCTTTCCTGAAGCAGAATGCTGCACCAAGCCTTCTTTGTTTTCATTGTTAATTCTTCTTGTGTTATTCATCAGAAAGTTGTGCTTTAAAACATTTCCAATTCCATTCTTCATGTTGTTCTCAACATCATTTTCATATTCTTTTATTAGCCACAAGAATTATGTTTCCGCAGGTAAGTTTGATAGATGTACAACCACTACCATACCGTATGCTCATCAGCTCATTTAACCAGTGACATAAATGGGGTTTTCTGTCAATGTTGAAAACATATTTATCAAGATCTTTTTGTATCTTTTTGTGTTTTATTGCCTGCTTTTTCCTGAGATTCAATCTTTCCTGGGACCCAATCTTTCCTGGGACCCAATCTTTTCTGGGACCCAATCTTTCCTGGGACCCAATCTTTCCTGGGACCCATTCTTTCCTGAAAAACAACCATTTCCTGTGAACTGATCTTTCATAAGAAACCACAATACTCTTTTCTGGAAACCAATATGTATCCTGGGACCAGATCTTTCATGAGAAACCACTATGCGGACTGTGATCTTACCTGGTAAGCGATCTTTCCTGAAAAATCATTCTTTCCTGGGAACTGATCTTTCCCGCAACAATATTTTCCTGAGAAACCACTCCTTTTTTTTGGAACCGATCTTTCCTGCAACCAGATACTTTCTGAAAAACCACTCTAAAAGATCTTTCATGAGAAACCACTCTGCAGACTGATCTTTCTTGGGACCCTATCTTTCCAGAAAAATCACTGTTTTCTGGGAATCGATCTTTCCTGCAACCAGATACTTTTTAAAAACCACTCTCTCCTGGAAAAAGATCTTTTATAAGAAACCACTCTGCAGACTGATCTTTCTTGGGACCCTATCTTTCCTGAAAAATCATTCTTTTCTGGGAACCGATCATTCCTGCAACAAGATCTTTCCTGAAAAACCACTCTTACCTGGGAACTGATCTTTCCTGCAAAAAGATCTTTCCTGAAAAACCACTCTTACCTGGGAACTGATCTTTTCTGCAACAAGATCTCTCCTGAAAAACCCAGGCTCTTTTCTGGGAAACAATCTTTCCTGCAACCAGATACTTTCTGAAAAACCACTATTTTCTGGAAAAAGATCTTTCATGAGAAACCATGCACTCTGCGGACTGATCTTTCCTGAAAATGATGCATACATCATGATCATTTTTAATATTGTGTAAAATAGGTACCCCCTTTTATCGCCACCCACCCAGCAAATCAAAGCCAACTTAAAAGCTATTTTGATAAAGAATCGGAACATTTAAAAAATATTTCATGTGTACTTGTAAAGTTCAACTTTTTGCACATGTACCCTTTGTAGCCCTTTTGTGAAGCTTTTGACTCCTTTGGTTGTTTGTGTTGCATTTGCTGCAATTATAAAAGTGCTTTGGATTCAGGTACAGTGGCGCATAAAGATATCATTGTGCTGAATTAATGCACTTGTCAATTAAGTGCCTCACCCCTACTACACCCCCGGACAAGGTGAATCATTGCACCAAAGTCGGTGGTAATGCACCCCTCAGTCACTTAGGTGACTGACATTTCTTGTGCAAATGACATACCCCAAATCACTCACCTTTGTACAAAGTCAATGGGTCTAAAGTAAATTGACTCACCCCTGAGTCACTCTGGTGACTGACAATTTGGTACAATGACGCACATGTGAGTCACTTTTTCATATGTCAATGACTTGCAAAATCTTATTCCGTTAAGGAGATATTCAAGTTTTAAAGTTTGGTATCATTTCTGTTGAAACAACTGGAATCGGACTAGTTGTGATGTCATAGCCTCAGATTCCTCAGTCTTCATGTATTCTATCATATTTTGTCCTGCCATTTTGTGGGTTAAAAACCATGGGATATGTCAAAAAAGTAGTAAAACTGTTTCTAGGAATGGTATTTATAATATACCACCTGAAGAAAGTTTGAGGAAAAATGATTTAAACAGTGAAAAAATTAAATAAACTTTGTTTCAAATGCATAAAACTTTTGAGGAATCTGAGGCTGTGACATTACAACTAGTCTGATTTCAGTTGTTTTTACAGAAATGATAACAAACTTTGAACTTGAATATCTCCTTAACGGAATAAGATTTTTGAACGCTTTCTTCACCATGTTGTTTCTTTTACAGTCCACTTTCATTTAGAATGGACTTGCTTGACCACTGAACTATTCCTTTAAGCATGTGACCGTCCTCTGTAGGGTATAGCCTTCATTAAAGGGCTTGCCTTCTCATATTTGTTCCATGAAATGTATGCTGCTTACATTCTGTGGAAGATCTTCAAATTCCAGTCTAATGCATTAGAAAATAAATTTTGGGTTGACTTAGATAATCACTTAAACCATTTAGATTAGTTGATAACTTAACCCTTACTCTACCAGAGCATTTGAGATCACAGTGTTATTTTGGGAACAATTTTGGAAAGGGGGAGGGCCTTTTTCACAAATTCATTTTAATTTTCTACTGTAACAAGTTTATGTTATATGAATGCTAAGACTTTCGACTTTATGTTAGTTTGCATAATTTTATGGTTAGATATGCAAATTTATGCTAATGAGGTCATAATTGCAGATTATTAGATGTCCCAAATTTGATATTTTTGTGATATTCTGCTCTATTGTGGCTAATTTAAAAAAAAATAGTGATAGAATTTATGAATTATTGAAAGAAGGACCTTTTATTTGATACTACTTGATATTTTTGGAACAAGGAAAAAATTAATATGTCAATTTTAATTTTTTTTTTACCTTTTGACCTAAAAATTAACGTCTGATTTTGCCAATAGGATTTGGCACTATAATTTCCCATAAACATGCATTTTTCCTTTTGTGATGCACAAAACTATTATAATATAAAAAGGAAAAGTTTACGCCATTAATAAAAATATTATGCAAATTAGCTTATTTACCTCATTTATTATACACAGACTTTAAATTTTCAGTTTGTGACCCACTTTCAGCCATTGGAAGCTTTGAAAATACTTGTATTTATTCAGGTTATGCTGAATGTCTTTTAGAAACTTACTTCTGTTGACTCCATTAGGAATTCATTGTGAAAAGGTACTTAATGGTTCAGAGCATCAGTAACAATGTTGACATTGCCAAACTTGGTATCCTTTACTGACAGTTGGTACCACATATGAAATGTCAACAAATTTGTCAAAAACAGGAAAATACTTATGAGAAATACAATTTCAAGTGTTTCCGAGGAAGTACAGGATGGGGAGGAGTGTTGGGGTGGGTTTTCTGGCTTTTTTTTTAATATTGGGAGGGGACCATGGGTAATGCCATCCTCAAAATATGGCCCCTTTCAGGATCCAAATTGCTTTCAAAATTAAAGGTTTATCCATAAATGGGACTGCTTAGCCCCCACCATGGGTCTCTTGCTCCCAACATGGGTCTCTTTCCCCCAACATGGGACCCTTTCCCCTTAAAAATTGTAATCTTACTCCACTGCACTACAACCTGACAACATGGAATTAAGATTTCATAAAATAGGTATATGGGCACAGTTGTACTAGGAATTAAGGATTGGCCTGTATACTTATGTATGTTTATTACGTCAGATTTTAGTGACCCATTTGCTTGTTTATAATCCTTACATGTAAATAATTCCAGCTAAATTAAAGCGTTTTATTTTGCAAGAGATGTGTACTAGACTATGCCTAACATTAGAAAACATGAAGTTTGATAAATGCACTCACGATTTCAGAAATTTAAAAAAGCACGCTATCCATATCAGCTGATTCTAATATTCCCTGGGCCTCCTCTGAGTAGGGTCCAGGTACTAAAAGATCTCCATCACTGTCGATAAGCCTTCTGACTCTTCCTCATCCTCAGTTTCAGTTTGAAGCAAGAGTCGGAAGGCACTTTCTTTTATTGTCTCAGCGTAAATGTCACAAAAATTTGAAAATAACTTTGAGTCACATAGCTACATGTATAACATGTTGCTAGGAACGGTCGAAGGGGCATGACTTTTATTGCAGCAATCCATGTGAAAGCCCTTCTTTTTTTTTTTTTTTACTACAGAATGGTGTTTATAACTTTTCATTACGATACAAACATGTATTTCAGGATTGTCAAACAAAAAGGGTTAAAACATCACCAAAAATCACAACATCTACAAATAATTAAAAGATTATGACTACTTATGAGCAAAATTAGATCTGGACAATATCACTTGTCTACATATAATACAAATTATAAAAAAAACACAATTTGAATTTATTTTCCAAGCAATTTTTTCAATTTTTCAAAAATATGTATTTTTGGACATTTTAAACAAAAAGTGAAATTTCTGAATGCTGGGACAAGATTTGCCAAAAAAAGTGAGTATTAATACCCCCCTCCTCCCAAAAAATATTATGAAATGAAAAATATTCGCACCCCTGTAGGATTTTGGCAAGGTCTCGCTTTTATTTCGAAAAAAAAGGTAGTTTGAAAAACAACGTGGTAGAGTAAGGGTTAACGATAAGATGTCTGAAACCTGATAAAATGTAGCTCCCATTTTAATGAGATGTTGACAGGAAAGAGATTAAAGCTCGTCATTTGGTTTAAAGATTCATGTAAATGCTAGTAGTATACCATTTGGAGTAAGCAAACTGGGGATGTGCAGTGGCCCAGTGGTTAAAAAGTCATGCTTGTGTGTGAAAAGTACTGGGTGCGATTCCCACTATGAACACAGTATTGTTTTCTTAAACAAAATACTCTATTTGCTCCATTTCACTCAGCTGTAGATTAAGTGCCATCACTGCTGGGTGTTGACCTGTGATAGAATAACGGGAGGAGTTATGTGCTCTAATCCACTTACCCCAAAGAAACCAGGAATAAGCACCTGCCTAATGGCCCTCATGGCTCTACAATGAATTCAAATTGGGAACCACTGCATTTTTATCAAATGGAAGAAAGAGTGGAAAAGACATGAGTTTTAATACAATGATGACTTATCATAGGCTCCTTAATTTCATTTTGTCCATAGGGAGGATATCCTTCCATTCAGCCAATTGGAACTCAACCAGTCGGGAACACAACGACAGTGATTGTAACCGCTGCATTCCGTGATGGGCCTGCGCATACACAATGCCCAAATTGCCACAACCATGTGACTACCAATGTCGTTCGAGAGCCTGGCGGTCTGGCATGGCTATTGTGTATCGTGATGTTCCTGCTTGGGTAAGAAAGAAGAAATTCTTGGTTGATAAGAGGCAGCTAGCTGTGCCTCATTGTAGGGGGATAGGGACTGTAAGATACAGACACTCGCTTTTCAGCCAGTAGGTTAAAGATTCATTTTCCGGCCAGGTCATACAAAAGAATTTTTTTAATAGGACCTGCTGTCCTCACTTAGTGCTTAGCGCAATGGATCGAAGCTGGGTATTATTACCTGATTGGTTTAGCAAATGCTGCACCGTGTTGGTTGTTCGGTTGAGGATACTCCCCTCAGGATGACGGCACAAAGAGGTTCAGTGCTTGCTGCACCCTGATGGCTGTATGGTTGAGCATACTCCCCCAGGACCATGGCACAAAGAGGTTCAGTGCTTTGTAGAGGTTCAGTGCTTTGTAGAGGTTCAGTGCTTTGTAGAGGTTTAATGCTTTGTAGAGGTTCAGTGCTTTGTAGAGGTTCAGTGCTTTGTAGAGGTTCAGTGCTTTGTAGAGGTTCAGTGCTTTGTAGAGGTTCAGTGCATTGTAGAGGTTCAGTGCATTGTAGAGGTTCAGTGCTTTGTAGAGGTTCAGTGCTTTGTAGAGGTTCAGTGCTTTGTAGAGGTTCAGTGCATTGTAGAGGTTCAGTGCTTTGTAGAGGTTCAGTGCTTTGTAGAGGTTCAGTGCTTTGTAGAGGTTCAGTGCTTTGTAGAGGTTCAGTGCTTTGTAGAGGTTCAGTGCTTTGTAGAGGTTCAGTGCTTTGTAGAGGTTCAGTGCTTTGTAGAGGTTCAGTGCTTTGTAGAGGTTCAGTGCTTTGTAGAGGTTTAGTGCTTTGTAGAGGTTTAGTGCTTTGTAGAGGTTCAGTGCTTTGAAGAGGTTCAGTGCTTTATGGCAATGTATTAATATTATTCTCTGAACAAATTTGCAACAGGGAAGGGAGAGATTGGAAAATGCTGACTTGCTTTTATTTTAGAATCATTAATTTACAAAAAACAACACCCACACTTTTTCACTGAGTGCTTTATTGCATACTTTATTGAGTGCTTTATTGAGTGCTTCTGAGTTTTATAGAGTGCTTCTGAGTTTTATTGAGTGCTTCTGAGTTTTATTGAGTGCTGAGTGCTTTATTGAGTGTTTTTGAGTGCTCCTGTGTGCTTTACTGAGTGTTTTACTGAGTGCTTTACTGAATGCTTTATTGAGTGTTTTATTGAGTGCTTCAGAGTTTTATTGATTGCTTCTGAATGCTTTTCTGAGTGCTTTACTGAGTGCTTTATCAAATGCTTTTGAGTGCTTTATTGAGTGCTTTTGAGTTTTATTGAGTGCTTTGCTGAGTGTTTCTGAGTGATTTTTGAACTGCTGATGAGTGCTTTATTGAGTGCTTCTGAGTTTTAATGAGTGCTTTATTGAGAGTTTCTGAGCATTTTATTGAGTGCTTCTGAGTGCTTTATTGATTTCTTTACTGAGTGCTTTATTGAGTGCTTTAGTGCGTGCTTTAGTGAGTGCTTTATTATCTTGTTTTGCTTCCACCCAATGGCTAAGTAACTCACAAAAATTATATGTATGCAGTATTGTAATTATATCAGTGATTGTATTTTATACTGTTCATATTAACCATGACTATTTATCAAAAGAGAACCAGTCAGTCCAAGCATAAACTTTCATTAGGAATTTTTGGCTCTTAGACCCCTCCAACCCGACACCCTCGATTTTCTCAAAATCAGGTGTAATCCACACCATTCAACCCGAGAGACTTCACATTTCATTGACTCGCAACCAGCTATTGTTACACCATACACAACACAGGGGTAATCTATACCTTAACTGACAGCAGCTTTATAGTCTATTCACAGTTCACTTGCTAGCTACCAGCTACTGTTACACTGTACACAATAGGTCATTCATCAGAGCTCAAGCCTCATAACTGCTGTGTAGTGAAGCGAATAAAATTAGTTTTTTGCTGAGCATAAATATAATATACATTATATGCTTGGGAGGACTTTGTGCAAAACTTATGAATGATTGATGGACCATTCCTAATAAGAATAGTTATTTTATCATGTTGAATATTGTTCATATATTTCATGCTTTAATGTCGATACCACTGATTACTGAGTAAATATTGTTTTAAATGAATAAATAGAGGTTATGTAGAGTTGGATAGGGTTAAATTTTTCATGGGCAAAGCTCAACTTTTATTCCAGGCTCAGGTGGTAAACACGTTACAAATTCTAAACCTTGATCAGGCCTCAAAGGAAACATAAAGTTTGACATAATTATCCTTATATCATATGATAGAATTAACAATTTTAAATCTTCTGACCAGGTTTCTGACACATTTTTTTGTAGTTATTAATGCTACTACTAAATCGTACCATGAAAGCCACCATTTTGATTTTAAAACATGTAGAAAATGATGCCATCAACCCAGCAGGATGTTTGAATGCCTTGTATTTCTTTAAAATCTATCTTAAGTTTCCCAACTTATGAAAAATGAGTTTTCTTTTGTAAGGGGCAGGATATTTTGATGTACACATGAAATTATGAAAAATTATGTTTAAACTTTGTGTCACATAATTTTGGAATGAAAACTTTACACTTCATAAAGAATTTTTTTACACATAATCCTTATGACCCTGCCCTGTTGGGGATATAATGTCATCATGTACAAGATTTCAATACAGAGTTATAGCAAAATGACAGCCTCCATGTGTGGATTTCAAACATGAATAACTTAAGGTAGGAATAAGATTTTGACTTGCTGTTTTAGTAGTTGGTTTAGATTTTAATAATCTTACATGAGATAAATATTGTATCATTCTTTATGTCTTCTTTAAATTGAGGTCAGCATAGATGTTCATTCCAACGAAATAATTTTGGGGAAATTTTAACAGAATGATAATATAATAATGGTTTGTTGCCAAATTTTCTAATGAAACTTCTACTTCATTTAATTTTAAGGATTTATATTTTCAATAAACAAATTTCCTAGCTTTCCCAAAATGTTGTGCTTACTACACTACTGGTATGTTAGTATATGTAACCATTTGTAAGGTTATAGGTATGATGCAAAAACAAATATTAATCCTGAACACTCAGGTATGACAATTACCATCCCGACTTCCTGTTTAGTGTATTGTGTTTCCACTCCAAACAATAATTGTTTATATGCCATATCCATGCACACCACCGTCAAGTATCCCAAGGTTATTTGTGTGTATTGTATAAGATTACAGAAAGTCAGTGCTGAGTAATCAGGGCACTTGTGTGATTAAAATCACTCATCCGTGTTAGGTGTCTTAGTGGAAGAATTTTGTTTTCAAACCGGTGATGAAAATAGCTATGCCTGAGGTGGTGTGTGCATAACTGTGAATGATTGATGGACCATTTCTCCTAATGAAAGATACTGCTCCATGTTCCCCTGCCCCCTGAGGTGGTCAATGTCATACATCTATGCAGTTGATTACTTGTGATGTTTTTCAGTTCTAAGTTGTAGCACACCAAATCTTAAGCAGGTTTTAGGTGTCTTTTGAAATATTACTTTTCTTTTTAATTTAAACTTACAAAGTGGAAGTATATGAGATTGTTTATTATAATACCAGGGTACCACGTCTTTCATGGGGGAGCTATTTGAATTGTTTCAACTGAGGAAGAAAATTGTAATGAAGTGAATTTAGCGATTGAAATCAAGGATTTTAATTACAAAGTGCTAAATTTGTGTTCATTTTTGGGGGTTTGAGGGGTGGGGAAGGGGATATATTTGTATATCATGATGAGAGGGTAGAGGTCTACCAACTGTGGTGTAGCGGTTATCATACATGTCTACAGACCACGAGGTTCAAGCCTAGGTTTGGTAGACACGCCAGTGCACCACAACTGGTTATCAAATGCCATGGACATTGACTTGGTTGTCGATGGTATGTCTGTCCATACGTCGTACCTGTGTTCTCGTCTTGGTCATATTAAGCGTTTCGTGATAGCATTGCTACTATCATAACCGATTACACAGGTGATGACCCCATCATTGTAATTGTGTGTTCACTCGTCGGCGGGCGAGGGTAGAGGTAATTAGCATGAGGTACAATAGGAGCTGATGTAATCCAATTTTCTTTTTGATAGTCACATTGATCATGCTCTTTGTTATCGTTACAGATTGAGTTATTTCAATGTTGATCCATGTACAACTGCATATTCTCCTCCACAACATACACATATGTCTGGTATGATGGAATGTATTCATGATTAAAGTGTGCAACGTATTTGATTGTAGTTGTTATTTTTGCTTCTTTGCAGGTGGTGGATTTGTTGTTTCATCCCATTTTGCGTTGACGGTCTTCAGGATGCAGACCACTTCTGCCCAGTTTGTAAATACCGCATCGCTCACTACAGTCAGATGTGAGGAACAATGGAGCACATTTAAATTGTATATTCATCCACAACCTTGTAACTATATATAGAAAATGTGTTCAGGTTGATCAAGATATAGAAAAATGTGTATTTTGTTTATATGAATATGAAATGATCAGAGCCTGATTATCTTCAAGAATTATATTGTTCAAATGATCTTTTTATATTTCAAATAATGAAGTTTTTTGTATCCCTAGGTCTCTCAACGAATGTCTTTGTCCAACCAACTTTTCAAAATGACGAAATGGTTCTTCGTAATATGCATAATGTGAGATCCTATAAGTAGTTAGAATGCGAAAGTTTCATTTCTTTATTGTATGCAACACTCAGAGACTAAATTATATTTTTCACAGAACGTTTTGTGGAATATATTTCCTATTTTGTCATATTTTTCGTTTTTTTAATTTTATTATCAAACTGAATGTGAATGGACCTCTGTTTGGTGATTGTTGGTTTCATGCAACAGTGTACTTAGTAGTTAGGAAATCCCCTTCTACTCTTAAGGTATTATTTTGTAGTTACATATTGGTAATTGGAAACAAATATGTTTTGACTTAATTGGAATTCGTAAATACTAGTCATCCCTTTGATGTCGGATGATTCTAAGCTTAAATTGAAGTAAATTTAAGACTACTTGATTTATATCAAGTGGTTAATCACATATATTAGTGCTACATTGTATAAAGCTATTAATTGTTTTGGATAAATAAGGTTAAGAATAAGGTCAAGATATTAGAAATATTAAAGAACTTATAACTTCTTTTTTTGAAAGATATTGTGGTATTCCTGTTCCACATTACGATAACACTCGCAATAGATATTCGGTCTTCATACCCACAAAATCGCGGATTTCTGTAGGTGCTATTTTAAGACTCCAGCCCTACGCAAGTAACTAATACCACCACGCCCATCATTGAATCTAAGCAATCAGGAATTAATTGGATTTTGAAGGATGATTAAATCATGGGGTTGGTAGTATTTGCCCAGGTGTATCGTTTGCACACCAATAATGAAAGGAATGGACTGGAAATTTATAGCCTGAGTTATTTGTCATGCATTCTATTTGAATAATCATATACTGGATTAGAATTTGTTTTTGCGATTCTCATTGCCAAGTTGTGTGGTATATGTGCGTTTATAAAAATTGTATGAATAACTTGAAAAATGCCACAACTCAAATTGCTGTATTTAACTTTTCAATTTAATATCAGTGTAAGATGTTAAACTGATGCAGAATTTTTACAGCCAAAACCCATGTACATAGTTTGATGAGACTTTTTTTAATTTATTTGATCGAATCATATTGAATATATATATATATATATCTTGAAATATTACTATCAACTGGAAGAGTATTTAAGCATTAAATGATTATACCTTATTAGGCTTTGGTAAGCTCTTGATTTCATGTTTTGGAAAATATGTTGTTGTTGAATGATTTAACATGCTTTGAAAGACCTCAGAAATAGTTTAATTGCAGTAAGGGTTGTAAGCTTTTTTGACGTGACATCCATGGAATATCTTAAACCTACGTATACTGTACATGGAATGATTTCCCATTCGTTTTTGAAAGGAACACATTTTGTTTGTCCGTAATGTTTCTCTCGCGATTGGGAACTCGGCAACATCCTCATATTCCTGTACAGTAGGTCAACGATGCTAAGCTGGCAATGCCAGTCTGTTAATTTGAATCGTGATGTTATGGAAACAGGAAGGCACAAGATTACTTTCCGTCTGGAGATCCAGGTCAATCATAGTCTGAGGGAGACGTGATGCCTCTTGCTTGGTATTTGGCATAATAGGGTGCAGAAAGGTGAAGTTTAAAGGTGCAACAAGCCAGTCTGATTTTATCATGTCTTTAAAGGTATGGAAGGTAATGATCATACAGCAAACCCCTAGCTTGACCTGGGGGCAGGTGTCAATGACCAAAAGGGGCATTTATAAGGCATCGGGGCACTTCAGGGCAGGTTTGAGGGCACTTGAAATGTAAATAAGGTGGTAATCAATACAACAAGTAGTGTCCCTGCCATTGTTCAGAATTGTAAACAGTATGAAAATAAGGGATAATAGTTCTCTTAAATATGTTTTTGTGAACAAAGTGAGTGCTTAGTGAGAAGGAGGCAGCTAGGTGGAGGCAATGAGGGGCCCTCTGAGAAAGCAGAACTAGTAGACTGTGGACCAATGCTCAAAATTCCCTTCTTATCTAGAGTTTCGAAGTCCACCTTATGGAGCAAAACGAAAAATACATCAATCTGTGGGAAATAACTTGCTTATTGCTAAACTAAAACGTTCCAATGAAATTTCTTGCACTTTAAGGAGTAATTAGCAAAAATATGTTAATTGGATGTAAAGGGCATCCTCTATGATTGAAAATGATCTTTTTGGCCATTTAGATGCCCAAGACTGCTGCTAATTCACTGATTTTGTGACTTAGGCCACAGGACAAAGTAATGGCACTATTTAGATGCAATTAATGAGTAATTCTTCTTTCAAAGACACAATATCGTTTCTGAATATAGAAAGGAAGGAAGAATATAATTACAGTCAATGGGAAGAATAACTATTTAGTCTTTGTCTTATCATGTTTAATCTGTTGAGTATAAAAACTGAGTCGCTGTTACTGTTGTAAAAGAAGACATTTTGATTAAGATATTGGGGAAGGAATAAACAACCACTGAATAAAAAAAAAGGCAAATTCAGGATGCTCTTCACATCCAATTACATGTTTTTGTTAATTACTCCTTAACGTGCAAGAAATTTTGGTGGAACTTTGTAGTTTAGCAATAAGCAAGTTTTTCCCCACAGATTGATGTCATTTTTGTGTTGCCCTATGAGGTGGACTACAAAAATGCAGAATAGAGACCTTCGGCCCACAGTATATATGGGCCTGTACAGTTTTTATTTTCTTTATGAGAACAAACTTAGTAGTTGGTGTCCTTTGGAAGATTGGTGTAACTTGAACCTTAATATATGCTAATGATTTTGTCAACTTGATCTGGATAGTCTTTCATTTTTCATGTGTAGTTTAATTTTGTGTATATTCGTATGAAAGATAAAATTTCATTCATAGTTTTATCACCTCTACCATTACTAAGAGACTATTCTTCTCTCTTATTTGATCTATTTCTTTGCTTGAGTTGTTAGTCAAGAAGTTTATATGAATTAAGAAGTAAGTTATATATGTTGTGGGAATTGCACAAGAGTAATATTTTATTGGGATGAGGGGGGGGGGGGGGGAAGGGGGTGGCACATTTGAACTATTGTGGATTTTCCATGAATCTTTATTGGGATATCTGTTAATCTCCATGCATGTCTCTATTTTGTTGTAAAACAATGTAGTCTTATTGAAAATGTTGAGAGGGCTCAAATAACTTTTCTTGTGTAGGAAATGCTGTCACAATAAGAAAATTTGTGTTTTCTCATTATAAGGAGGAATTCAAAATGATTTTAACATTGGTGAAAGTAGTTTAATTCATTGTGTTTCTGTTTTGGCAGGTATAACAATAAATTCTTAGAACTGTTTAGAAGTGACAGCTTACATGTTAATCTGTAGCCAAAATTGATGTAAAGGATATGTGAATTGAAAGTAGTGATGATATAGTCATTAAATGAATTTCTCAAATGTAATTATGCCTTTGGTGTAGGGTGGAAATATTTAGCTTCATCAAATAAGTGAGGGGCTACTAGTGTGGCAAATTCAATTGTGCAATCAACAAAATTGTGTCCAAATTACATCATTCCCATTATGAATGTATTATCAACTTTACAGCCTCTAGTCATATAACTTCCATTGGGGCTTCCAGAAGATTCGCTAAACATAATATAAAAAAAAAAGAATACAAAACATGCTTCAATTATATGTATAATTAAAAGAAAGTTCACCGCCCCCAAAAAAAAAAAAAAATAAGTTTGCCCCTCCAACTAAAATCTCTTCTGTGCTTCCTCATTAAAGAAAGCGCCCCTGAAACACGGACTGGATGAAACTGCCACTGTCATTTTCATCCCGTTTCAAGGACATTCTCTCAACAAGTTGACCATGTATTACGCAATCATTTGACCACAAATTTTGTAATAATACGAAGTGGAGTAACGTGGAAATAAAATAAGAAAATCGAAACTTTTCAGTGACCGCATATCAATGTCGCATAATCGTTCATGCGGTTACCAGATTGCAAGCACAGAAAACCAGGATGGAGTAGTGTTGAAGGGACGGATTCTGTAATGTTCTGTGGTAGTACAAGCTGTATGGGCTTCCAAATCATCAGTTCTAGTTACATGCTGGTATTAGCTGACTAGTGCAATCGGGCCTAAATGTTTTATCCCTATTGTTCAATTATATTCAGTGTCTATGAAACTTATGTTTCTGGTTTTGAAGAATGTAATATTTTAGATATGTGTGGTGGCAGTTGCTTTGTTTTTAGATGGAGCTATGTAGTAAAGAGATTGTGCATGATATCATTTGTGCAATAAGAATGCAGGATATGAAATGTGACTTAAATTAGACTTGGAGTAAAAAAAGCTTTTTCTATTTGATGGAGGCACTTGAATAGAAATAGCTAATAAGCTAATATATTTAAATAGCAAACTTAAAAAGATTGTACCTGCAGTATGAATACTTAGATTTTATGTGGGGGAAGTAACTTGTTGAATATATTGAGGGAAACATATCGAAATTGTAAGGCGTACTAAATAAATAACTTGTTTGTTCGTTACCATATAAATTACATAATATAATAATAACAATATTCTTATATAGTGCCAAATCCTGCACTTCGCTTAACAAACAGCTCCAAGGATAAAACAGTCAGCATGCAAAGAAGTGTCTTTACAATCTTCTTAAATGCGTTGAGGTCATGTTGATGTCGAGCATGATGAGGCAAATTGTGCTTTACACATATGTGTGCCACACACATATGTGTGTAGCACACACCTGTGCGCTACACGCCTGTGTGCTGCACACATGTGCGCTTCACACATGTGTGTAGCACACACCTGTGTGTTGCACACCGGTGTGCTGCACACATGTGCGCTGCACACGTGTGCGCT
Organism: Chiridota heheva; assembly: GCA_020152595.1. Classification (NCBI taxonomy): domain Eukaryota; kingdom Metazoa; phylum Echinodermata; class Holothuroidea; order Apodida; family Chiridotidae; genus Chiridota; species Chiridota heheva. Next base: position 989,035 of record JAIGNY010002634.1, read on the forward strand.
GCACTCTCATTTCTCTAAAGCAATGGGAGGCAATCCAAGACGTATTGTAGATTCTAAAACATCCATCCCTTCAAATCAACAGATGTGTTCTGGAGCCGAGTATGGAAGGAAAAAGTAGGAAGGCGGGTAGCTCAGTCAGCTGAACATACGATGACTGACATGCTGGAGATCCCAGGTTTGTGTCCAACTGTGATTTAACCAGCGATTTTTCCACAGATATGCAGAACGATATACCCTGACATCAAGCGCAGAGGTTTGTCATCTGCATTACACCTCCTGTCCTCCACCTGACCTTTGAGAAAAGCGGCCAATGGTTGTGTGGCGCTCACCATACTTCGTAGGGAATGTAAAACCGTTGGTCCTGATGGTAGGAGTTTCACCCCCTGCCTGTTTCTCTGAACACTTTTCGTAAAGAGCAGAGTTTTAACCCGATGTACATCCACTTTCTATCCTGGCAAAATTCCTTGGGTCCACACTGAAAACAAGTCAAATGTAACTTTCCCTGGCATGTGCCTAAAAGTGCAAACAAACATCCGCATTTGTCTTATTAGTGGTTATTAGTGTCTCAAAGCTGAATTAGAGTAATTGTAGTTGGAGGCAGTAGCATAACAATTAATGTATTGTATGATTGTCACTGGTCTTTCTAAGCAGCTGTTTTTATTAATTGTTAATTCTCAGAGATGAGTATTTAATTTATATGTTATTTGAAAAGATGCTCTATTTAACCTTGCTTTCTACTTTTTTGCAGTGGTAATGACAATTAGACACTTGGATGCATACTCCAGTGCTAGAATTTTTATTCAGAAAGGGGGGAGGGAGTGACATGGCTTCTTAATTGTACTGAAAATTGGAGGGACATGTCCCCCTGCCCCCGGGAGTTATGGCCCTAGCTTACACCTATGTAAAAGAGTACCCACCAACAATGTGAGGGTGTATTATTCTGGAGTCTAGAATATTCAAATGTATTCTTATTGCACTTAAATGGTACAGATTACCGTTGATACCAATGTGCCAATGAACCATAATCATATCAAAGATACAAGCATTGAAAATGAGAAATCTTGTTTTGTTTTTCTTAAACATTTCCATGAAGTCACAAAAGATGCCCTCATTTTTTGACTGAGACCCCCTGGAACAGTTAAATCAACGTTAGGTGAATTGTTTTAAAATAAATCAAACACTATGAATACAGCAAAATTCCACCAAGCATTATTGAAAAGTGGCCATTTTACAGTTATTTGAATATATAGTTTTGTAATATAATTGTTCATTATGTGAATTCTTATGTATACATTTTTAAATCCATAGAATTCAAATTTAACTGGAAGAAAACAGCTTCTTCTTTTCTCAAACATTTTTGTGGACTTCAACCATAATGGTACATGAAGCAATATCTTCCCTTAGGAGAAAAGGTCCGTCAATCATTCCCAGATTATACACATTATTACCTCAGGCATTATGATACACAGCTATTATTATCACTAGTTTGAAAACAAAACTTATCTAGCTTTGGGCTACTTGGCTGTGGTGTGCATGGGAATGGCAGATAAATAATCATTGTTTGGAGTGGAAACACAATACACTGAACAGAAAGTCGGGTTGGTAATTGCCATACCTGAGTTTTCAGGATTAACTCGGGTGTCGGGTGCGGGTAGGCTTAAAGAGAAACTTTTCGGCATGAGGCACAGAGCTGTGTTCATACCCTGGTAATCAAATTTGACTCAGTCTTAGTTGTTTGCCTACAATACCCAGGGTGGTGGTAGGCTGTAGGAACTGGGGGTTGGAGGTCAACCTGCTCCTCAATTTTTTGGGAATAATGTTATGAAGGTCCTCCACTTTTCAGCCTTTTAATTGATGACATCAAAGATGGCCATGACACAGGACCACAAAAGAATTAGTGCCTGTTAAATGTCGTTATTTGTGTGAGAATTGCAGATGATCCATTTAAAGAAAGCGCCCCTTGAACGGACGGGATGAAACTGCCACTGACATTTTCATCCCATTTCAAGGACATTCTCTCAACGAGTTGACCATGTATTACGCAATCATTTGACCACAAATAATACAAGTGGAGTAACGTGGAAATGAAATAGGAAACTTTTCAGTGACCGAATGAATATCAATGTCACGTAATCATTCATACGATTAAATGCCACAGGCACAGAAAACCACGATGGAGTAGTGTTTAAGGGGCCAATTTTGTAATGTAGTACATTTCAACACCAATCTACAGAAATTCATAATAGTTCATTTGTTTGGCACATTTCTATTATTATTATTATTATTATAATTATTATTATTATTGTTATTATTATCATTATTATTATTATTATAATTATTATTATTATTATTATTATTATTATTATTATTATTATTATTATTATTATTATTATTATTATTATTATTATTATTATTATTATTATTATTTGTTTATTTTTAATTTTATTTTTAATTCATTTGATTATTATTGTTATTTGTGTATTCATTATTATTATTATTATTATTATTATTATTATTATTATTATTATTGTTATTATTATATTATTATTATTAGTATTATTATTATTATTATCATTATTATTATTATTGTTATTATTATCATTATTATTATTAGTATTATTATTATTATTATCATTATTATTATTATTATTGTTGATTATTATTATTATTATCATTATTTATTTATTTTTAATTTTATTTTTAATTCATTTGATTATTATTATTTGTGTATTCATTATTATTATTATTATTATTATTATTATTATTATTATTATTATTATTATTATTATTATAATTATAATTATTTATTTATTTTCAATTTTATTTTTGATTCATTTGATTATAATTATTATTTGTGTAATCATTATCATTATCATTATTATTATTATTATTATTATTATTCATTTATTTTTAATTTTATATTTTATTTTTAATTCATTTGATTATTATTATTTGTGTATTCATTATTATTGTTATTATTATTATTATTGTTGTTATTATTATGATTACTATTATTATTATTATTATTGTTGTTATTATATTACTATTACTATTATTATTATTATTATTATTATTATTATTATTATTATTATTATTATTATTATTATTATTATTAATATTATTGTTGTTATTATTAGAATTACTATTATTATTATTATTGATTTTTAATTTTAATTTTATTTCATTTTATTATTATTATTATTTATTTATCAATATTATTATTAGTAGTAGTAGTAGTAGTAGTAGTAGTAGTAGTAGTAGTAGTAGAAAAAAGTTGTATTATTAGTATTATTATTATTGTTATTAATACTATTATTATTAAAATTAATATTATTATTATTGTTATTATTAATATTAATATTATTATAAATATTGTTATTAATATTATATAATAATAATTATTATAATTATTATTTTTATTATTATTATTGATTAATTTTTTAATTTTAATTTTAAATTCATTTTATTATTATTTTTTGTTTATTATCGTTATTATTATTATTTTATAGATTTATTATAATTACTAATATTATTAATTTGTATATATATATATATATATATATTATTATTTTATTATTATTATTATTATTATTTTTTTTTTGGGGGTGGGGACTGGAGGTGGAGGTTTTTAGAGGGGCCTCTTGAGGGCAGGGCATGCTCACAAGTGTTCCAAAGCAAATGTCCCCATAAAATCTAACTTTATGACAGTGCTCAGAAGTTGAGTATGCAAATTTACTAGGTCTATTTTTTCTCCTCTTAAGGAAAAATATTTTTTCTCCAAAAAAGGAGCCCCCTGAACTTTACAGGGGAACATGCCCCATCCCTTTATTTTTTGTTAATGTTACTGACATCACTATACTTTTAGATGTAGAAATAAAAGAAAACTTCTAATTTAAAACATGAACTTTTTCTTGTAAAATGTAACAGTAAGAAACACGAATGTACACAGAATATTTACATTTCATATTTAAGTGTGAATTAAACTTACAATGATCAAAATGCTTCTTTTATTGTTTTCAACAGTTTTGTCATTTTCTTCAGATGTAATAACTTTTGACTCCTGTTCTTAGAAGACTTCCTTGATTTGATATACTCTTTGGAATGTTTAGAAGTGAAGAAAGATTACTAAGTACTTTAGTTTGGGATAGATTCTTTTTTCTTTAGTTTAAGTTGAAGTAAGCTGCAAATTGAGAAATGGCAAATTCTTCAACTGACACTGGATTTAACAATTACACCAATTTTGGTTGGCTTTTGCAGGCATCGCTATGCAACTGCACCGTACTTACCCCCCCCCCCCTCCTCCACCCCCACCCCCTTCTTCCTCCCCCACCCAACCCCATCCCCCCTTCCTCCTTCCACCCAACCCCATCCCCCCTCTTCCTCCTTCCACCCAACCCCATCCCCCCTTCCTTCCCCACCCAACCCCCTTTTCATATCATCAAAAGTACATGTTTACAGAGTATAATCATTATAAATTTAATCCAGAGAGGAGAAAATCACCCATAAAATGATATAAAAAATAACATTAAATCACAGCAATCTATTTTTATATTACATTCATTTCTAAGCTTGAAATATGGACAATCTTTAGTACAAATTTGTACTTTCAATATTTCAGAAAAAATTCTGCTAGATTTGCTCTATTTAGAGATGTGATTGGCAATGTAGAAATCTGGTCTTTTTCTTTTAACCTATCACAGGAGAATATGTAACAAATGCTACAATTGGTCACTTGGAAACAGACTGCAATTCCAAATTGTACAAATTTACCCTTTTAAGAAACACAAAATTTGAAATTGGAGATTCCTATAAGTTTAAATCGATATTTTGATATTGCAGGTCCCCCAAGTCTTTAGTGCATCTAATTTAAGTTTGTGCCCTAAGTCAATCCCGGCTAAATATATCCAGATAAGCATTCTGATTGACATAATTATCTTGTAATATTGTAACCAGATATACATCCTATCCAGTTTAATATGTCCACTTCCGCGTCATCCTTTAACAGTGTCCGGATTGGTATATCATCTATATTGATGTCATATCCGGTAGGGAAGCATCACTTCCTTGGCCATATAACCTGGTGAAATCATGTTCATATTTATGTCATATCTTTTATGAAACCTACGTAAACAGGTGAAATGATTTGTGTTCGAGGTACAAAAGCAGCAGTTCATACTCGAATCTGTGTATATGAATATTCATGACTTATATTGTTAAGCTCCTCGTCCTGCCCATCCTTTTGAAGTGTAACCACCGTACACAAATATTATAATTTGGAAGTTGAATCTTTTTTGTCCATAAAATGAGAATAATAACTACAATCTCTTAAACACCCCAAGTTGGCATTTGCAGACTGGACAGGTGTGGCAGACATCCTTTAGACCACTTATGCAAAGCGGGATCAAACAGCAACCGCACCACAATCTAAAAAAGAAAAGAAAAATAACAGCAAAATTAAAGGATTACTTTAGGTAAGGTGGTACTATCAAGAAAGTTTATATAAAAGAAACTAAATGATGAATAACTCTTTCAAAAATCTTATTGCGTTTAGGAGATATTGAAGTTTGGTATCATTTGTGTAAAAACAACTGAAATCAGATTAGTTGTGACGTCACATCCTCAGATTCCTCAGTCTTTATGTATTTTAATTATATCATATTTTGTCTTGTGATATTGTGGTGATGAATTAATTGTAAACCTTTAAAAACCTTTATTGACAAATTGAACCTTTATTCCTTTCAAAATAATCTTTAAAAACCTTTAAAAACCTTTTTTTTTTTCTTCAAAGTTAAGTAAGGTAAATTATTCGAGTGCCAAGGTTTTAGCTTCATCAGTAAGTATACACATCCATTTAATAGCATATCTGTCCTCAACACACATTTAAAAAGTGGCAGGACCAAAATAAAATTTCCAACTTTACGTAAGTAATGGACTTTTGGCGCCACCAACTGCCTTTTGCCCCAGAATATGCTCATTGTATGAAAATTAATTCCATGAGTTAACCTTTATAAACCTTTTTATTTCAATCCAAAACCTTTAAAAACCTTTATTTCAACTTTTATAACCTTTTTTTTTTAAAGAAGCGTCACTGGGAGGCCTGTAATGCATCAAGTTCAAATTAGTAATATATTTTGTGGGTAAGTTTGTAACAATGAATTGAAGTAAACCTAGTAATGATTCTTTCAAAAGTAGACAACGTGTGAAATGGGTCGACCTATATACCCTGTCCTTCACAAACGATGCCACTGGTGTAAAGGAATGCATTCCTATACAACGGTACATATCTTGCATGTATTGATTGTGATACTTAGTTAAAATCTCCATCTTTTTCTTTATGGAAAACCAGTGATTTCTTATCCTGGTAATTAAGATAAATCGGTCCCTTTTATGTGCAGTGGTAGCATACATATGCCCCATACCACTCCCCCATGACACCAATCACTGGTGTTTTACAAAAAATAAAATAACTGCAACACTTACTGGAAGATAAACAGAATGAGGAGGACAAGAATTATCACCAACATTCCACTCTGGGTCGCGGTAATTGTAGTTATGTTGTTCTGACAGCTTGGACACGTCATGGTCACGGGATCAGGTCCAAAAGTGACCATTGGTACGGTTGAAGTAGTAGTGACCACCACTGTTTGGGTAGCTGGTGGTGGAGGAGGAGGAGGTTGGGCTGCTTGGGGCTGCGTGTATGGGGGAGGTCCTGAATCCTTGTTCTGCGAAAGATGGAAACTAATCAGTTTATTTTCATATATCAGTTTGATTGGATTAATGTGCAGTTACGTAGAACCTGGAGGTCGCGAGATTTTTTCCAAGGAACGAGGAAATTGCCTCGGCGAGTGAAGGTAAGAAATTTAGGAAAAACTGGAAAATTCGATGATTAAACAGCTTCTATTTTCAAAATGGATTTCATTGTCAAAATGGACTGGAATAAAGCCTTCACATTACCATTTCACTCTTTATTTGTTACTTTATAAACTATGAACCAGAATAGCAAACAAGAATTTTGTTAGCTATTCTGGTACAGAGCTATTTTAAGTATCGAATAAGGAGTAAATGGTAATTTAAAGGCTTTATTCTATATTCTAGTCCATTTTGACAATGAAAATCCATTTTGAAAATAGGAGCTGTTAGAAAACTATTCCCGTACAAAAGTAGTTGAAGAACTCATCCCATTAGCATCAAAATCTGAAAATACTACTGTTGACTGCCATGCACATAAAGCGGGACTTTACTTGCTAAAAGGTGGGTAGGGGAGGGGGTGGGGGACTTTACTTGCCAAAAGGGTGGTAGACCTTACTTGCCGAAAGGGTGGATGTGGGGAGTGCAAATTCACAAAATAAATGTTTCCAACCAAAAGTGGAGAACAATCGCATTTAAATACAAAAACATACCTTACAAAAGGTGTAAATTCATTTAAAAATATAAATAATAATAATAAAGGTGCGTTGGTATATACCCCCTTGTCAGTTGTATATACCCCCGTAATCCCAACTGTTTTCCTTCAAGATTTGGGTGAATCGGAACATGGGATCATCATGGATATTCTATTCTGATTTCAGTAAACATGGCAACTCCCTGCTCTAACTTTCCCGGCCGCTAAAACTGTAAAACGAAATGCAAACATGTCTTTAAATATTCATACTTACAACATCTCCATTGTAAGAGTCTTCCATTTTGGTTGCTTTTAACAAGTTTCAACAGTTCAATCTGTGAAGAAAAACCAAAAAGTTTGATGAAATAGTGAACTCTAAGATGCTAGATTGAAGACCGGATATAGGGAAGGAGAGGGGAATTTCCGACAATAGCAGCGCTACTGGGGGGACTAGGGACCCCCTCTAACCAAGCAACCAATCGATAACAGCTCTAATTGCCTAAATAGGGATATCAATAACCAGGGGGTAAGGAATCTCCAATGGCCGTGAATTCAGAAGTGCAAAACTCAAACATACTCATACAGTCATATATAGACATATAGATCTGGGCGGTACACTGACGTCATAAGTTTACAAATAAGGGCTATGGATGTGTAACAATTTCTACATTGTTTCAAATGAATATTTAATGTTTTACTTTTAGAGTTACGGCTGATTAAAGTTGTATCTTATTTAATTAATGAGAAACTGGTGTAATAGCTGAACAGACAGCTCAAAATCTTTATGTAATTCTTTAAATTTCTCTCCTAAATCCTAGTCACTAAAATGATGGGATAGTCTATTCTGTATTATAGGGGCAATGCAAAGACTAAAAACCTTTTGATCAGAATAAGCTGCAAAAATACAAAGGTCGGCCTATATACATCAAAACATTTGCATAAAATACATAACCTTTTTAAAGAAACCCGGGGTGGGGGAGGGGCTACGGATGGTCGTAATTCACGACGCTCCTTCATCTGAAAAAACATTGCCATGACGACATGATCTTGGGTCATCATGTGCTCTAGGGACGGCACCATACCAGGCAAAAACTATCTGTCACTCAGTGTTGACTGCTGATCTTAATTTCTTATTCATAATCTTAATATATTCATTTTATTTGGATATTTTCCTATGGGGTAAAAAAAAACCTCACCACTGGGGCGTAATCAAAGGCAATGGGGATGGGGGAATTTCCTTCTAAAAATGAAACAAAATGTAGGGCTTTTTCTGTCGCTAATCCTTTCAAATAATGTTTTGAGCAAGGGCCCATGATAGCCGCATGGGGCATGCAGACCGTAGTATGGTCATAGTGCATGGTTACGCATGGTTACCGTGGATGGAAGGCATGTTTTGCTTTTATTTTTCTCTCATTAAAACCTTATCTTTTATGAAGAAAAAAAACGTTTTAAATTAATTAAAAAGAAAGATTTATGGCGACAATTTTTTTTTTTAATAATCCATAATTGAAATATGATAAATAACTTTTAAAGTAATAAGAAAATACTTACCAAAAAAGGCAGTAGGTGCAATTAATCCTTGTTGGCGTTCTTCAAACATATGCCGGACAATGACGGGGCGAAGAAAGAGGCTCATATCGGGAGAATAAATCCGCCTTTGTCGTTAACAACATAAACAATTCTAACAGAAACAAATTTGCCAACAACCCGGGGAGACATTTTAAGTATATCCGGTAAAAAATATTGATTTGCATTAAAATTAAGGGAAATGACGTTTTAGAAAATAGCAACTTACTGCAGTACTGGTCAAATAGAGATGGCTGGGAATTTAACTCTACAAATACAACGGGAGAAAAGGCAGAGAAAGAAAAGTAAAAACGTTACTTTAGAGTTTGCATCCGTGGATAAGCGGGATTTGCCTATATACTTAAAGTGGGGGAAAACATAAAATCACACCCCTATAAAAAAAATCACCATACGAAAGATATGATTATGGAAGCAAGTGGGAGGGGGAAGCCAAATTTGACGGCTACGCTGATATTTAGAATATCAACGTAAAACTTATGACCTTCTTTTGTAGATTGTCAGATGAAAAATAAAGTGAGTAATTGTTTTTTTCCTTTTTTGAGGTGGGTGGTGCCAGTAGGTGCCATGGGGTTCTGTACCAGCTCGGGCCACTTACTCCACCCCTGTCGGGGAAGTTCTTTAATCTGTCGGAGAGTGATAGGAACATTTTGGATGTAAGTAATATTTCAAGGAGGCTAGACCCTGTCTTCCCCTGTCGGTCTGGACGCCACCTATGTGACGTGAGGGAGGCTTAGGAAGAATCGCTGGGATGTCCGGCAGGCAGTGGCTTTAGCGTCCTAAAAGAATAGGGAGAGGCAGGGCCGTAATTCTCTGGGGACATGGGACGTCTCCTCCCCCCCACACACACTTTTCAACAGAATTAAAACAAAATCAGTACATTTTGGGAAAATTTGCCTCTTGTTCCCCAACTTTTATGCCCTCCCCCCTCATTTTTTTGGAGAGAATTACGGCCCTAGGGAGAGGCAACCGTGACTAGTGGTGTCCACATCCAAAGGAGGGAAGTTCAATGGACCTTCGCATTGTTATTTCTGAAAATATAAGGATCTGGACCCCTATTACCCCTTCGCTAAGTAACCGACTGGTAGGTCTGGACCCTGCACCCCCTTTCTGGTGAAATTGTTGATATTCCTACCACTTTTTCAAAGCAAAATATTAAAGTTGCATGGACCCTATATTGAGAGGTCTAAGACCACAATGCGCCTAAATATCCTTTCCGGCAAATGGCATCTCCTTGCATGATCCGCTGTTGATCGTAAATGGACAAGCCGTTCTAGTTCGTGTAATCAAGAATTCGAGATACCTTCAAGTAATTTCAGATATCTTTGATTTATTTGAAATTATCTCTCATAAAATGTAAAACATCTCTGACTAAAGTTAAAGTTATCGTTAATTTATTTAAAGATATTATAAGAGTGACTTATCTATAAATAGATTTAAGAAATCTTTAAAACAAATGAAGTAATCTCTAATTAGAGGTAGACTATAATTTTTTGTTGAATTATTTGTTATGAATCTCAGGTATTAAAAAAGTTTTATAGCTCTACACGAGCGGGTCTAAAAAGTTCCGCGGAAGTCTCTGGAAAATTGCGCCCTCACTTTTCAGTCTAGCGCACTTTAAATACTAAATCTCTAAATAATTTTAGACATCTGTAAGTTATTCAAGATATCTCTTAAAATGTAAGATACCTATTAATGATTCATTCTAATTTGAATTAATTAAAAGATTTTTTAAATTTTTATAGAGATATCTCAGATCTGAAATAAAAACTAAAGCGGTTTGTAATCATGGAAAATCTTTGAAACAGCCAAATACTCCATCGATTCTGACCTTCAAAAAGTTCGCTGCATGTCTGTCCCTTGGTTATATCGTAAATATTTACCAGAAGAATACGTTCCTTTTAAATGTATTGGTTTTTCTTTCGATCGATATTGGACTATTCTGAACAGTGTATTCACGTTGCGGTGTACAGTAAAGGACTATTATGTAACCTTTCCCTTTCTACCTGCGTTGCTTGGAAACTGTATAAAACATTTTTGCCAAAGCCTTTTTCCATAGTAAGGCCAGGGAGATGTCCCGTAAGAAACTCTGCGTAAGGCCGGGGTTGCCTAACGAGACATATTTAGCAGAGCTGAGGATACAACGAAGTGTTGGTGAAAATGTTGGTGAAACAAAAGCCAGCACCTTTATTCTCCATCAAAAAGTGGAGGGGACATGTGGCGATACTTTTCCTCCACAAAGTACAGAAGTAGGGGAACCGTATTTTTCAAAACCTTATGTATTTTTTTAAATTATGTCACCGGAAGGAGTTTTATTTTCTGAACAAAATATAATGGACATTAAATTATTTCAAGAACTTCCGAGTTATGGATAAGTTTGAAGAATATTTGCTGTATTAAAAAGTTGTAATGCATGGAAGAAAAGATAACTTAAAATACAGTTCCTTAAATTTCTGTCCTAATTTTCAGTGACTGAAAATCACCAGAATGTATTACCCTGCTAAATTTTGATTACGGGTATGATGCAGATTCAAAGCCTCTTTTAATCTTGTATATATATATATATATATATATATATATATATATATATATATATATATATATATATATATATATATATATATATATATATATATATATATATATATATATATATATATATATATATATATATATATATATATATATATATATATATATATATATATATATATATATATATATATATATATATATATATATATATATATATATATATATATATATATATATATATATATATATATATATATATATATATATATATATATATATATATATATATATATATATATATATATATATATATATATATATATATATATATATATATATATATATATATATATATATATATATATATATATATATATATATTTGTATATATATATATATATATATATATATATATATATATATATATATATATATATATATATATATATATATATATATATATATATATATATATATATATATATATATATATATATATATATATATATATATATATATATATATTTTATCTCCATCATTCAAAATATAGCAGAATTAAATAGTCTGATGATTTTTAGTGACTAAAATTTGGGACAAACTTAAAGATTATATATTTTTTCATACATCACAACTTCTAAAGATCTTTCTGGTGGGGTGAATATAAAATCCTGGATTTTTGGACTATCTTCAATTGTGGACCAACAATTCTTAATTTTGAATTATCTTCAAATTTGGACCAATAATTCTCAGTCAATCTTGGAACAAAATCTGGAATTGAGACCCACAATATTCGAGTTTGGATTAAAATCTACAACTTAATTCTAACAATCTTCAATTTCGGACTACCAAGATATGCAGATATGGGGCTGTAGACGTTCAAATAAGACATGTTTTGTAAAATCTATATACGCCTCTGTGCAAAGAAGGGTCCATATTTAACCCCAAATGGTGTGTGTGCGGTTGGTGAAGAGTTGAGCTTTGCCCGGCAGTGGAGCATTGTGTTTTGACCATTGCATTTGATCAAGATATATCATTAAAGCCATTCAATTCTACAGCCAATTAGTTCTTGGGAATTACGGCCATGAAGTGGCGGCGCTACGGGGATGGAGTAATTTGCGCCGCCCCAAAAAGATCCTTTGCCCCTCCCACTTTCCCTCAGAAATTGGTGTAAAGTGACATATTTTATCCGATTTAGGGGCATTTGTTCCCATGAGACAAACTTTCCTCTCTCTCTTTCCCCATGACAAAAATCCTGGCGCCGCCACTGCAGCCATGTTGTATCCCCTTCATATTAGAGCTAATCCTTGCTACGTGCCTCGTCAACGGGGTATGGCCACCGGAAGGAATCAGCAATTTGTGCATTTTTTGCACTTAATTATTAATTGTCATATCTTTCCATACATTGTTTTGACTTTTTAAAGTTAAATCTGTCAGTCTGTTCATGATATATATTACCAGGGAGTTGTCATTTAGATGACAACTCCCTGATATTACACCATTTATAATTATGTGTGTCAATATGTTATTGCAATAGAGAGAGAGAGTTGAACACACAATTACAATGACGGGGTCGTCGCCTGCGTATTCGGTTATGATAGTACAAATGCTATCACGAAACGCTTAATACGACCTGGATGAGAACACAGGTACGGCGTACGGGCAGACATAACATCAACAACCAAGTCAATGTCCACGGCCTTTGATAACCAGTTGTGGTGCACTGGCGATTATTGCAATATATTGTATCTGTTCTCTTATACCCGAAAAAGGTCGACAGAGAAAGAACAGTTCAAGTTCAATACAACCGGACATACTAGAAACCTCTCCCCGGGTTGTTAGTAAACTTGTTTCCCGGTTGTTAACCAGTTAACGACATCTGCTTGCTCCCGGTTAAATATGAGCTACTGTACATCCTTGCCTCCATCATTTTGATATTTGCAGAAAGTTGAGAAGGAATAACTTTGAGTAACTGTCCTCTTTTGGTATGTTCTTTTCCATTATACTTTCAGAGCATTTATCATATTTTGATAATAAATGATTCAAACAATTCATATTCGGCATATCTTTCTATCTTATTTTATTTCATTAAAAAAAATGTTTACAACAAGTTATCTTTGCTTTCAAGAGAAAAAAAATGAGCAAAGATGATGCGCATTCCGCGATAACCATGCAAAGAATTAAAAAGTTTTAAAATTTAGGGAAACTTTTACGAATGCGTTGAGCGTTTCGTCATTTACGCGCGGGTTTTAATATTCACGTATCATTTTGCCAATTTGCAATGAAAGCTGACCATTATGTAGCGTCATGTTTGTAACGAACAGGTCTGCAGGTGGAAACAGTGCCTCTTTGAAGAAATCGGGAGTGGAGGAAAAACATGCATGGGAGGAAAAACATGGCAGAAAGGATAACCTGGAGTGGGTGGGGTGGGGGTGGTGGCGGAAAACATGCAGAAGGGATATTAAAATCGAGCATTAAAGGATAGTTCAGGGGTCAAGTAAGTTCATCTTATATGAGCTATCTGTGTACCACCCATGCCATGAATCCAGTTCATAAATTTTTTAAGATATTGTGTTTACAAGCCTTTTGTTTACAAAATCACATTAAGCCCGCACACTACGCATATTAAAGGCTTAGTTCAGTGGTCACATGTTTATCTTATATAAAAGAGGACTTGAAAAGAAACAAAATGGTGAAGAAAGCATTCAAAAATGTTATTCCGGTAAGGAGATGTATATTCAAGTTTGAAGTTTGGTATCATTTGTGTAGAAACGACTGAAATCAGACTAGTTGTGATATCACTGCCTCAGATTTATCAAAATCTTTAATTCTATCATATTTTGTTCTTCGATTTTGTGGCTTAAAAACCATTGGATATGTCAGGAAAGTAGTAAAACAGCATAGGATAATTATAATTTTTAATTGAAGAAAGTTTGAGGGAAAATAATTGAAATAGAAAAAAAAAAATTCTTTAAAATACATTAACAATCGTTAAGAATGTGAGGATAAAGGGCGCTAATCTTCCATAGTAGACGTTTCTTTCCATCACCATTTCTTTCTTTTCAGTTTATGTACAAATTCATATCTTTTCCAGTGTGTTACAGCAAAATGTTGTACAGATAATGTAAAGAAACATAACAAAACAATCATTATGTAAAACATGGTTAAAATACTGTATTACTTCTGTAGGTGACTGACGAAGTTCAAGTCTCTAAATCTGGCCATCGTCTTGATCGATAACTTTGATGGATTCATATTTCAAATGCCGTTTCCAACGCTAAAATGACTTATTATATGTTCTATCTTCGAAGGGGCAAAATTCAAAAGATAGAAATAGTTTATGAACTAAAATGTAAAGAATGTAATGGGAGAGGAGGGAGATACATTGGTGAATCTGCCAATAGTCTATAGGAAATATAAGCAACACAAAGAAAAACTGAAGGCAAAAGGGAAAGACTCAGCATTTTGGAAGCATATGGAAAAGCAGCATAATGAAAAACTGACTCAAATTTAAATGTAAAAATAGTGGGAAGCTATCGATCAGATGCAACCCTACGCCAAGTTAACGAAGCAGGATACACAAGAGAAACTCACCTGAATATCAAAGAAGAGTACAGGGCAATACCCCCAGACCACGACGACGACGAGTGAACACACAATTACAATGACGGGGTCGTCGCCTGCGTATTCAGTTATGATAGTAACAATGCTATCACGAAACGCTTAATACGACCCGGACGAGAACACAGGTACGACGTACGGACAGACATGACATCGACAACCAAGTCAATGTCCACGGCCTTTGATAACCAGTGGTGCACTGGCGATTCATCTTTTGTTAGTCTTTTTAAATGGAAAGTTAGCCAACCATGATTTGATGAAAGGACCAGAAAGTTGTGTGTGTGTGTGTTGATACAGTACAGTGCAGTCAATCATTTTAGTTAAGTTTCAGCAAGAGAAGAAGTCAGTTGAGGAAAAGTTTAACAGCTGAAGAGGAATCCGGTTAGGATTCGAAAAGATTTTTTTTCTTGTTTATCATTAATAAGCTTACAACGAAATATGAAATACTTCCTAAGAATAATGAGCAAATGCATGACAACGTAACTTATTAAAACCATAAAGGATATCAGATTTAGAAAGAAAACACTGTCAGAATGATTGCTTAAATATTCCGTTCACTACTCTTTATGAAGGAGGAAACAAAAGGGCAATCCCCAAACAGATGATCTAAAGTTTGTTCATTCATATTACAAAAAAATACAAAACTGAATCAGTTTTCCCCATAACAAATAATAGCCTAGGCTTATTTGTGGGCAAATCCTATGTAAAAACCTAAATTGAAAATACATTTACTTCGAGTCTTAGAAGGAGCCCCAGCTGCCCAAGGCATACGAAAAATATTCGTCCAATCCAAGGTGGTGTAATACCAGGGAAAAGCTGCATCCACTTTTACAGTGAAGTTGAAGTTTGGGCTACCTTTTTAAGAAAAACGTAATAAATAAATTTAGAAAATGAAGGATATAAAATGGCTCTCAATAATAAAGGTGTATCGACAATAACATCATGAGTACTCAGGCTCCAATAATTTGGAATAGCTTTTACAAGTTCTCAATAAATAGTAAATAGAAAGTTCTCCATCGAGAATGCTTATCTTTAAACTAATTTTAAAACAACTAAAAGACAGAGGGAAACCAACATCGTTCCATAAAACACGTACATACGTGACACCGTTATGAAATAAAGTTTTATAGAAAACAAAATTGTTAATAAATTTTATTATATGAGTTATTCAAATGATTTGATTACCCAAAATTATCAGAAGGGTTGCGATAATTTGCATTACACCAAGCAGTAACAACATCACTGACAAATGAATTTCTGATCACTACGTCACAATTACACTTTAAAAAAAAGATTGTTACCGTATTTAACAAGCTCCAGATCAAAAACCAGTTACCAAGGGGCAATATAGTGATCACAATAGCGAAGAACCCAGGTAGATTCAAAGAATCAATAAAACTTTTAATATGCAATACGATCATTGAATGACATTATCAATTTCAGAGCGCTTGATCTTAAATAGCTTTCTCCAACTCCTTATTAAAGGAATTTGGAGGGTTAGGAAGTACCATAAAAAGAAGAACTGGCTGGGACAAAGCAAAAGTTTTAACAATTATGTTGTGGCCTATGGGGGACATGTCTCTCTCAGACCACAAACGCAACAACTTGGTAAGGTAATTGGAATGAAACAGATAATTCCCAATATGATTGAAGAAAATTCCCCTAAAAACCAACTGGGCCTGAAATCTAATTTCAAATTAAACTGCTCAACAGAATAAGGGGATGCGGTGTTTAAAAGTACCTAAAGGAAATAAACTTGATTTATCCAAATTAATGGCAAAATGAACTGGGCCTAAATCTAATTTTATATTAAACTGCTCAACAGATTAGGGGATGCGGTGTTTAAAAGTACCTAACGGAAATAAACTTAATTTATCAAAATTAATGGCAAAACGAACTGGGCCTAAATCTAATTTTAAATTAAACTGCCCAACAGAATACGAGGTGCGGTATTTAAAAGTATCTAATGGAAATAAACTTGATTTATCAAAATTAATGGCAAGCCCAGAAGCAGACTTAAACTCATCGAGAACAGATAATACAGAACTTAAGAGAAAAAAAATCGTATCGTCAGCGTATTGTAAAAGTTTATATTCATTAGAACCAATATTTAAACCTTTAATAGCATTACAATTATTGACACGTAATGCAAGTATCTCAGCACAAAAATAAATAAATACGGGCTTAGAGGACATCCTTGTCTTACCCCCTAATTAACTGGAGAAAAAAAAGCCTGAGGAGTAACCGTTATTACAAATACAAGAAGTGTTCGATTCACAAAACAAGTTTACCCAAGATTTAGAACTATTCCCAAACTTAAAGAAAGATAAAGTAAATTGTAAAAAACGCCACTCTAAAACATTAAACGCTTTCTTGAAATCTAACAGAAATACAAATTTAAAAACCTGGAGTACCGTGAACATGATTATAATCAACAAAACGGATATTCTCAATAAATTTACCTTTCAAAAAACCTGTTTGAATTGGCCTAATAACCTGATAATTTACTATTATAAGTAGAAAGTAGTTTGTTATCAACATTTGGTTTGTGGTTAATAAATATATTTAAATAATTAACATCACATACTGTCCCGTCTATGTGACCAATGAATATTCATCAAGCTGCAAGACCTCCTCGGCCATCCCCTTCTTGGAGCCGACCTTAAATCTTGCATCTTAGACTTTTAGAGTTCACCATGTTATCAAACTTTTTGGTTTTTCTCCACAGATTAAACTGTTGAAACACTTTAAAAGCAACCAAAATGGATGACGCTTACAACCACCCTCAAGCACCCCAGAACCCACCACCGACGCTTCCACCACCAGCCAGCCAAACAATAGTTGTAACCAATACTTCAACCGTACCAATGGTCACTTTTGGCCCTGACCCCGTGATGATGAAGTGTCCTAGCTGTCAAAACGATATAACTACAGTCATCTCGTACGCGATGGGGATGTTGGTCATACTTCTTGTCGTCCTTATCCTGTTCATCTTCCAGTAAGTGTTGCAGTTACTTTCATTTTTGTACAACACTGGGTTGGTTGATTTCTTGTGGGACTGCTTGGGGTGCACACCCTACACATGTATTAAAAGGTCCTCTGGGAAGAAAACGGCTAATATCCCGTGTATGGAGAAAAAATCTTACCTAGGTATAAGAAAAGGTAAGTCAACCATTCATCTAAAATGATTTAAACTTTCACTAAAACACATTAAACAGATTAAGAAAGCAAGCAATTTCATCTAAATCGCTCAGAAATTGGCCATTCTACAGCTTTTTGAAGACTTTTGTTCAAATATGCAATTTTTGTACTACTCTTGTGAAGTATGAAGGGGACATAGTCTCTGTTCTCTGTATGTAAATCCATTATTTTTTAACTCTCTAATAAAAATGATAATTCTAATAAAGTGTATTTGATCTTTGACATACCCCAAACCAAGCTCAAGCTAGGAGGAGGCATTTTGAACATTTTCGAGGTCTGAAATTAACGAAAGAAATAAAAAATAAATTTTTAAAAGCATTTTGAGGTGTTTTCCTGTTCAACATGAAATTTTCAATATTCGAAGACTCTTCATCTCAAGACTCTTTTCGGTTCGTGGATGAACGTTTGCAATTGTTGCACATGTCCATAGATCTTGAACACATTCATTCTATACACTGTTATATATCGAGGGCACACCTTAAACCAAGTGTTACCGTTTGTGAAGGTAAAGATCGACTCCCTTTCTAGGTCACTTTTTAATTCATTTTTCACACGTTCTCAAAGTGTTAATAGGTTACTTTGAGTCGTATAAACTGTTTGAAATAGATAAGCATACTTTTTTTCATGAAATATACCACTAATACACACACACCTACAATCTTTGACAAATTTGAATATAAAAGTGACTATTTGGATTAAATCTGTTTGAAGTATACCACTAATTTGAACTTGACGCAATAACTCTCATGACTCTTGAAAATATAAGTGACATTGTTGGTTGATTTTTAGCTTAATTTTGCTCCCATTTTTCTTTTTTAGATTGTGGTGCGGTTGCTGTTTGATACCGCTATGCATCAGTGGTGTAAAGGATGTCGTCCACACCTGTCCAGTCTGCAAATGCCATCTTGGGGTGTTTAAGAGATTATAGTATAATTATTCTCATTTTATGCAAACGAAATTTGAACTTGAAATATTTGTGTACATAGCTATGCTTCAAAAAGGATGGGAGATGAAGGATGGGTGAGACGAGAAACACAACAATAATCGGGTAACGACGATTCCATATACACAGACCGAGTGTGAACTGCTGTTTTTGTAACACAAACACTCTTTATTTCTTGATGCAGGGCCGTAGTAACCTATGGGACCGGAGGGGTCATGTCCCCCAATAAATTTGCAAAGTGGGATTGTAAATTCATATATGTATAAATATGTATAAATATAGCTAAATAATGCCATATGAAGCGAAGGCTAGAACTCGGCCCATCCAATAATCAAAGGTCTTCTACCGTCATGTGATGTGGTAAGCTCAGCAGATAAATGCTCAAGGAGGTGCCATGTCAATGTAGATGATATATTCATCCGGATGCTGTCAAACGGATGATGATAAAGTGTAAATATTAATCGGGATAGTTTTATTTGGTTACGATCAGACGATGATAACAAAATTATATTCATGACAATTTCAATGTTTATCTAAATATATTCATCCAAGTAGGCCTATATACATGTTAATTTGGATATAATAATCAAACTGGATATATAAAATAGGTAACGGTATAAATTTCAATGTTGATCCTTACCACACATTCGTTATGCAAATGAGTGAACAATTTGATGTGATTAGCTTTACTTATCCAATTTTGATAAACAACAAGCTGACAAATGTAGGATTGACTTGTTACAAACGTAACAATTTGAAACACAAAATATCGACTTAAACTTATAGGGAATCTCCAAAATCAAATTTAGTGCCACTTACAAGAAGGAATTTATACAATTTGGAATTGCAGTTTTGTAGTCATTATGAAAGCAGCCAATTGTATCATCTGTTACATTTTTTCCTGTGATTGATCAAAAAATGGATTATGCATATAAAATGCAACTCTCAGCTTTCAATAAGTTTAAAGTTAACAATTGAATCGTTTATGAAATATAGATTTAAACTTTTGTATTAAAATATATTCCATATGTAAAGATGTATATTTCAAGCTTACCAATGAATGTAACATACAATAGATTGCTGTTAATTGAGGTCATTGCCTAATCTAATCTTTCTTAAAGAGGGAGGCTCGTCTCATTAAAATACGTTAGAATTGGGGGATGCGATATTTTAACGTCACTTCCGGTTGTGGACGCAAAATCCGATCCACTGTCTGTTTGTATCAGAGTACAGCCAGACACTAGCATGTGCGTTGTGTGTGCCGAGTTACATACACCGCGCATTACGTTACTGTGACGAGAAACTTGTTTGTTTTTTCAATGCGTTTGTCAGAAAGCGAAAGATTAGTATTATAATACTGCAATAATTGTCACCAAATGAAAATTACTAAGAAAAAAAAAAAGAAGAAGATGAAAGCAAAAGTCGCAATAAACGATTCTACCGGGGCTCGAACTCACGACTGTTGATAAGAAGGAAAAAATTGGTTCTGATCGCCGTCACTTACTGGGCTAGCTCGTGTAGTGAACTGAGAGGCGTTTTAAATAACTGTACACCTTGCAATACAATACGAGACAACGAATCGCGCAGCAAAATTTAAACCAATCAAAAAATTTGAAAGGAATTCTGAATATTGTGCACATATGACGATTTTGCCTCTTTAAAATGTTTGGAATACCAACTTAAGCTGAAGAAGAAATGCAATCTGTGCAATGCCAGTGTACTTTATTCACTTCCTTATGAACATTCCAAGGAATACATTAATTCAAAGGAAACGTTTTCCAATAATACAAATAAAACTTTCTCACAGACAAATGTTTTTCTCTATATCTCTATATCTTAAGAAAATGGCGAACAACTGACGACGATAGATTTATTGTTGTTAGTTGATTTCACATTCATATCTAAAATGTGAATAATCCTACATGTGTACATTTGCTATATGTTTCTTACTGCCAGAAAAAAAAATCATATTTATAAGTTGAAGTAATCTTTTATTTTTATATCTAGCAAAGTATTGCTGTCAGTAACACCAACGGGGTAGGACATATTCCCATGTACCATACCTCCTGTATCCTATCCTCAACCCCCACCCCCAGGATCTAACAACCTAGCTCACTCCAAAAAAACGTCCAAACATATTTTCAAATACCGTGATAGTATGTAGATATGTGCAAAATATAATGTTATTCTTCCAAAATTTCACGCAAATCACCGTATTTTATAAGGGACCCACTCTGAGCTGTCCGGGTTCACACGGCACAATATTCTTAGTATACCCATGGGCAATGACGTAACCATGTCCGCAAAGTAATGGGAAGTTTGCTGTCAATGTCCAAAAAATCAAAGTCGTGTGAGGGTTGGGATGGGGTGGCAGGGTGGGGGGCAGTAACCTTGAACACACTAATCCTTAAATAGTGAGAGTGACAGGCGAACTTCCCTACATTCCCCTATAGCTTTAATACTGGTCCCGGGTATTGTAAGCCAGACACTCCTTTCAGCTGTTGAGAGAAGTGACATTGGTTGAATGACGCTCGCCGTTCTTCGGACTGTCGAAGGGGACAGTCACATCCTACCTGGCTCTCTGAACACTTCTTTTAAAGAGTAGAGTGAAAACCTGGTGTTCATTTATTTCCAAGCTGGTTAAAATCCATGTTCATTCATGGCTCTGCAATAACCGTCAAGTCTGGAGTATTTGGAGTAATTGTTAGAAGAACTGAGAGTCAAATCTTAATGATTTCATAGCCTGGGTGTGAATACAGCTTTGTGCCTACATACCCAATAAATCCTGGTTGTAACCTATACCTGACTTGCAATAAGTAGCTCCGGTATGAGTTATATATGGAAGCTGTCTCAAATGCTATACCACGTGCTGCTTCAGGTTGTATTATTAATTCGCTTGAGTAACGTATCTCGCCAATGGCAGGAAGAAGATATATCTTATTCAACTTTTGAAAGAAAAGCTTACCCGGTATTCTCTCTTCCAGGTAGAGTTGGCTATGAAATGACTTATAGGGACTGCTCAAGAAATGATACAGCCAGGAAGGCGGAACCACTGGCGCAGTTTT
Organism: Chiridota heheva; assembly: GCA_020152595.1. Lineage (NCBI taxonomy): Eukaryota > Metazoa > Echinodermata > Holothuroidea > Apodida > Chiridotidae > Chiridota > Chiridota heheva. The sequence goes on from JAIGNY010002634.1 coordinate 1,011,362, forward strand.
CTCTTGGATGGGGTATGATGTGACTTTTTAAAGCTGTATGAAATCTCATTGTTAAGGAACAAACTGCTGATAGCTTAGAACAATCCTTGCAGGCATTTAGCACTTTACTGAAATTTAATACTTTTCCCCTTTCTCAGATCTTCATCACCCCCCCCCCCCTCCACCTCCACCCCTCTTTCTTGCCATGAATTTCTTCCGCCACCCGTGGATACACGATAATCAAACTGACTTTATTCAGATAACGATCTGGTTCTATAGACATTGAAAATTTATTTGTTGAAATAAGTATTGAAAAGAAAAATTTAAATTTTAAAATGGGTCAATTTTTTTTTGTTATGGGTCGAACTTTGAAAACAATTTCCCGCGAAAGAAAAAAGATTTCACGAGAATGAGAAAATTTCCCGAAAAGTGAAACAAATTTTGTGGAAATTTATGAGACTTTTCCAGAACATTTTTTTTAAATTCAAGAGGATTTCCCAAAAATTCAAAGGGGGAATGAGATTTCTCGAAAATTTAAAAAAATTCCAAAAAATTCAAGAAATATTCCCAAAAATTAACGAGGAATTCCCGAAAATTAAAGAAGAATTCCCGAAAATTCAAGAAGATTTCCCTCATTACCAGCAACATTCTAAGTCAATTAACCAGTGCAAATTTTATATGCAAAATGTTTGAGATTTTGCTCCCCTGGCAATTGTCCATCGGGCGAAAAGGTAAAGACCTATTTGAAAATGATTGAGGGGGGCATGGCCCTGAAAATTATAAGACTTTCACCGCCTATCTGAAGGTTTTTGGCTCTATGTTTTAGATGTGGTCCATGAGTAAAAGGGTTGGTTTAAAACTGAAGATTATTTAAATATATTTATCCAAAACTGAAGATTTTGGGCCAAAATTCAGGATGTTAAGTCCAAAACTGAAGATTTTTGGTACAAACTGTAAAAGCTTTGGTTCAAAATGAACAATGATTCAGTCGATACGATTAAAGAAATGCTAACATCTGTTTTGTATATAGTTCATTTGATATTTCAGGGTAATTATTTGTATGGTTTTGACAAAATTGAAAGGGGGCTGCAACATTTTTTAGGGGGCTAATCCCCCAATAGCGCCCCCGCCCCCCGACACTGAACTTGATGCTGTATTGAGTTTGAGCAGTTCAGCAGTTCAAGGCCACGCCTGCTTCATCGATTCCTGGGCAAATAGGTTTTAGCATCTAAATTGGTATATGACTGTATGACGGCGGTAAATAACCAATGGTCGGTTCTAGAATTTGACGTCTTAGTTTAGTCGCGGATTATCTCCTTTGGACGATGAGTTTGAATTTCCTTTCATTTTCCCGCCAATAAGCGGATTTTCCCTTTATATATCGAACCATAACCCGTATAGACTTCAGAATAAAGAAGCCGTATTAATAAACATGATCATAGCCAGAGGAAGGGGAAGGGGGGGGGGGGGTCGTCAGAGCGAAACCCCTTTTGTTGAGAAAGTGCCATTTTGAAATATATACCCAAAATTTCAAGATGTTTTTCCCTTTTATACGAAAATTGAACCACCTTTTCAAATTCTTGAACACCCTTTTGTTGAGAAAGTCCCTGTTGAAATCTCACAAAGTAGTAAGCACGCGAAATTTTAAGATTGTTTGCCCTTTTATACCTATCAAGTTCCTGGCTACGGGCTTGATAAGCAAGAAAGTTGTTAAACTTCCTTGTTATAAGGACAGAATAAAGGCTTAATTGCAAATACATGTTTTGTTTCAATTCTATTACCATCCGATTTGGGTTTCATAACTACCTGTTTCGGCACTAAAACCGCAAATACAATAACTCCAGATAGTGTCCTTCCCGTTAAACTTTAACCCACTTCCTTCCCAGACCTTCAGTTCTATCATGGAGTTCTACTCTGATTCTATGCATTCACAAAGATTATAATGATTTGCCGCATTCAAGCACGTCATTCCAGGATGTTCGCATCTCTTTTACAATGCAAAATTAGCACATATTCTACTTTCGCAACATCTACTGTTAGGTTCTTTCTTTCATCTCAGCTTACTGGCTAGAAATTATCTTTACTCTGATATCTTGGACTTTGAATGGATTTTTTGTATATTTCTAACGTTTTTACTACTTCCCAATTCCTACTTTAAAAAAATAATCACGTAGTATTAACTTTCACATTTTAATATATATAAAAAAATGTAAAACTTAATACATTCTATATATATATATATATATATATATATATATATATATATATATATATATATATATATATATATATATATATATATATATATATATATATATATATATATATATATATATATATATATATATATATATATATATATATATATATATATATATATATATATATATATATATATATATATATATATATATATATATATATATATATATATATATATATATATATATATATATATATATATATATATATATATATATATATATATATATATATATATATATATATATATATATATATATATATATATATATATATATATATATATATATATATATATATATATATATATATATATATATATATATATATATATATATATATATATATATATATATATATATATATATATATATATATATATATATATATATATATATATATATATATATATATATATATATATATCCAAACTATTATTTTCTTTTTACAGTACCTCTGAAGGGCCCCAGAACTTTTTGTTTTATGAGGGCACTAATTTCCTCTGTTATGCGACTTCCTTAACTGCCTAACCGCACCCGTGGCACTGCACCACAACAGACTCAAACATTGTACCCTAGGGAAAAAACTTGATTTTTGCAAAATGACTTGAGATTTGAAAATGATTGTAAAAAAACATATTTTGCTCTATTTCTTTTCAAACACAAGACTAGCATTAACGGTTTGGCTTTTCCACAGTGATGTGTATTCTTGTATGCCTAAACTTAATGTACTTTCAAAAATATTATTTTGTGTGTTCGTTGTCATATTCTTTCCCTCCACCAAAACTATGGGACATGTCCTTCGCCTGGCAAGCTGCAGTATCAAAGCCATCGGGAATATACAGATATAATGAAGTTGTTCCAGAGGAGGTATTTTAGACACTCTCCTGGTTGTTCTGAGATCATGGCGCATCAAATATTAAGTGGGGATTTCGTCTTTAAAAAAAAAAAAAATAACCAATCAAACTCGGTCGCTAATGTTCGTAGCCTTACCAACTTCAAATAGAACGCAGGGAGAAAGCATTATCAAAATTAATTTCATTATCGAAATCATAGGAATTCATGGCAAGAGGGAAGGGAGGGGGAGGGGGTTGATGAAGATCTGACAAAGGGAAAAAAGTCTTAAATTTTAGTAAAGTGCTAAATGCCTGCAAGGATTGTTCTAAATTATCAACAGTTTGTTCCTTAACAATAAGATTTCATAGAGCTTTAAAAAGTCACATCATACCCCATCCAAGAGGAAATTGCGCCTGTGGTTCCGCCTTCCTGGCTGTATCATTTCTTGAACAGTCCCTATACATCATTTCATAGCCAACCCGACCTGGAAGAGAGAATACCGGGTAGGCTTTTCTTTCAAAAGTTAAATAAGATTTATCTTCTTCCTGCCATAAGCGAGATACGTTACTCAAGCGGATTAATAATGCAGCCTAAAGCAGTACGTGGTATAGCATTTGAAACAGCTTTCATACATTAATCATACCGAGCTGCTTATTGCAAGTCAGGTATAGGTTACAACCATGATTTATTGGGTATGTAGGCACAAAGCTGTATTCATACCCAGGTTATGAAATCACCATATTCTGCATTAAGATTTGACTCTCTTCTTTTAACAATTACTCCAAATACTTCAGACTTAAAGGTTATTGCAGAGCCATGAATGAACATGGATTTTAACCAGGTTGGAAATAGATGAACACCGGGGTTTTACTCTACTCTTTTAAAGAAGTGTTCAGAGAACCAGGTAGGATGTGACTGTCCCCTCCGACAGTCCGAAGGACGGCGAGCGCCATTGTCACTCCTCTCAACAGTTGAAAGGAGTTGCTGGCTTACAATACCCGGGACCAGTATTAAAGCTATAAGGGAATGTAGGGCAGTTCACCTGTCACTCTCACTTTTTAAGGATTGGTGTGTTCAAGGTCACTGCACTCCACCCCCCCTCCCCACTCCCCCACCCGCCACCTTTTCCCAACCCACACACCACTTTCATTTTTTGGATATTGACAGCACACTTCCCATTACTTTGCGGACATGGTTACGTCATTGCCCATGGGTATACTAAGAATATTGTGCCGTCAGGCCGTGAACCCGGAAAGCTCAGAGTGGGTCCCTCGTAAAATACGGTGATTTGCGTGAAATTTTGGCAGAATAACATTATATTTTGCACATATCTACATACTATCACGATTTAAAAAAATCTATTTGCACGTGTTTTGGAGTGAGCTATAGGTTGTTAGATCCTGGGGGTGGGGGAGGGGGATTTTGAGGATAGGATACAGGAGGGTATGGTACATGAGAATATGTCCTATCCTTTTGGTGTTACTAACAGCAATACTTTGCTAGATTTAAAAATAAAAGATTACTTCAACTTATAAACATGTGTTGCAGTTCGAGTGGAGTGGTGTAACTAACGGAGGCTAGATGCAGGGATAATTTTTAACTCCTCCACCAAGTGTCAGTCAGAGTTTTGTCGCAAAATGTATTCCCATTTTTGGGAAAATTTGTAGAATTTTCGGGTGAAAGGCAATTTATTTCAAATGGGATATACATTAACTTGAATTCCCCCACCCCCACAGCCCCCACCCCCACACAGCCGCCCCACACCCCCCACACAGCCGCCCCTACATCCGCCCCGCCCCCACAGCCTCCCCCACAGCCTCCCCCACAGCCGCCCCCACAGCCGCCCCACAGCCGCCCCCACAGCCGCCCCCACAGCCGCCCCCACAGCCGCCCCCACAGCCGCCCCACAGCCGCCCCCACAGCCGCCCCCAGCAGCCCCCCAGCCGCCCCCCCACAGCCGCCCCCACAGCCGCCCCCACAGCCGCCCCACAGCCGCCCCACAGCCGCCCCACAGCCGCCCCCACAGCCGCCCCCACAGCCCCCACAGCCGCCCCCACAGCCGCCCACAGTTTACTAACGTACCTGGAAGAGTCGGAGGCTGAAACTGAGCATAGGCTTATCAAACAGTTGAACTATATACCATGCACGCCACATAATGTCGCATGCCTGGACTCAGATGCGAAGCTAAAAGAGGACAAGGGGGTTTGCTCCCCCCCCTCCCTGCCGAAAAATTTCCAAAGCTGCAAAATTTGCACAATAGAAATTCAGTATGTTGCATTGTTTTGGTAATCCTGATATACTGATATAAGCGATCGGTCTTGAGAATTGAGTTATATGATAGCCATCATGCAGTCTTGGGAAAAGGATCACAAAATTTCGGAAACTTTTTTCTCAAAATTCAAAAAATATTTCCTCAAAATATTCGACTTCTTCCTCAAAATTTCCTAAGATTTTCTTCAAAAATGTCCGACGTTTTCCATCATAACTTCCGACTTAAATTTCCGGTAACGAGGGGAGAAGGGAGGGGGAAGCTTGATCCGGATTTTGTATGATTTTTCCTACTCCTCGCACCTCTTAAAAGTCTAGCAACACCACTGTTAGTCTGAAAATCCAATGATGCAAAAATTCTGTCAATATTTATGACTTAATTTGGACAGGGGGCTTAAAACGAGAGGGGGATGGGTTATCAGGCGAATTTGGACCAATTTTCAACATTTCGTGGCTAGAGGGGCAATTTTGGTTCCCAGTCCTGGATCCCCTCATAATTTTCTTAAATATGCATTTGATGATATTAATTTGTCGGAAACTTTAGGTCCTATAGCTTGCCTCATCAAAATATTCTAGTTAAAACACTGTTCGAGGGAACTAAGGTCGAAGGTAGCACAATTTTGTCAGGAAATGCATGTATATAGGTCAGAATTGTACTGGCTATTGCTCCGAGGGCCCCTCCATCCCTCTGCTCCAGCATCCCTGGGTCCTCTCCAGCTATTTGATGGCAGTAAACCTGGCCCCTTAAAGATAATCCCAGTCCGACTATGCTATATAGGCTTTAATTATACATTGATGTGCGCAAGGGAGTAGGAACCGCGGGCAGGGTTACAGGGGGAAAAGGCCTCCAATAATTGTATTGATGGGCCAAGTACCATTCTGCCACCCCCATCCCCACCCACCAATAATGAAGGTCTGGTGAATTATTTTTAAGGATTCAGATTCCTTTCACATTTTTTTTTCTTTTCTTATTCATATTGCAAGGGGATAATTTTTGTAAAATGTTCTTCGATTCTCCAGAAATGTCCAGCATTTTCTTCAATTTTCCGGAAAGGTTGCTAATTTTTTCTCTCTAAATATCCAATAATTTTACGAAATTTTCTTCCCACCTCCTCCTTAACAAATAGTTTTGGGATTTAAGAGGTTCGCATATATTAAGGTTTGTTGTCAAATCTGGCCCCAATGAAAATTCTACCTACAAATGAAATATCAATGCGCCGCTGGTGCGGATTGCGGTCACCATTACTGTCTCCATTCGACATGTTTGTTCTTTTCCAATAGGAGCCTACACGAATCTGATCTTCCCTTACTCTGCCTCTCTAAATATCCAATAATTTTACGAAATTTTCTTCCCACCTCCTCCTTAACAAATAGTTTTGGGATTTAAGAGGTTCGCATATATTAAGGTTTGTTGTCAAATCTGGCCCCAATGAAAATTCTACCTACAAATGAAATATCAATGCGCCGCTGGTGCGGATTGCGGTCACCATTACTGTCTCCATTCGACATGTTTGTTCTTTTCCAATAGGAGCCTACACGAATCTGATCTTCCCTTACTCTGCCTGTATCAATTCTGTCTACAGCCTTATAGGGCGCCAAGTTTAAAAAAAATATATTTGCGTTACTTATATGACAAATAAGAGCATTATTTGTTAAATAATTGAAAAGAAACATGATTTTATCGAATAAAAAATATTACCACATGTCCTAAATGATATTCCAGTTCTACACATTATTTATGCCACTTATATAGGGATACAAAACATCTTTATGTTCTTTATTTATGTGCATATAATTGTCTCCTTCAAATCTTTATATGCTGCTAATTGATTTCTCTAATATTGATTATTTGTATATAATTTCCAAGCTTTTAAATGTTTTATGCAAATCATTATTATAAGCTGAATGATACTTACTTCAGACAAAATTGATTATTTAATTTATAATTAATTATTTAAGAAATAATTGATTAATTAAGAATTAATTGATTATTTGACAAATAATCTATTGTTTAACAAATAATTAATTATTCAATATATTGGTTAATTATTTAACATATAATTCATTATTTAACAAATAATTTATTGTCTACCTTAAGAAATAATTATTTATCAAATAATTATGCAACAAATAAATCATTATTTAACAAATAATTATCTAACAAATTATTATTTAACAAATAATTGATTATTTAACAAATAATTGATTATTTAACAAATAATTGATTATTTAACAAATAATTGATTATTTAACAAATAATTCATTGTTAAAATAATTCGACAAATAATTGATTATCTAACAATAATTAATTTGCTATTATAATCATTTGATAAATAATATTTGCTGAAATAATTTTTTAATTCTTTAATAGTTATTTGCTATACAATGATTTGTTAAATAATTGTTTGCTAAATAATTATTTTATATATAATTATTTGCTATATAATTATTTGCTATATAATTATTTGCTATATAATTATTTGCTATATGATTATTTGTTATATAATTATTTGCTATATAATTGTTTGCTATATAATTATTTGTTATATAAACATTTGCTAAATAATTATGACAATTATTTGCAGCAAATCATTATATGTAAATTATTTAAGCTTGAATATGCAGTCAGTCACTCCCACCATGCGCAAAATCACAACTCAGCCATGACTTGACCGCTGACGCAGCTGAAAGAATCTTAAACCGAGTGTTCTTTATATGACATCATACATTTACCTAAACCTAACCTAAACCTAAACCTAACCTAATGACTTTGCCTTCCAAACGGCCGAACGGCCTATCATAATTTTTCTCTAATGGACTACTAAAGAAGGAATCAAAGTATGTATGGTTGGATTTTGAGACAAAAGTATCCAAAAGTTTTCATATCCCAAACTAAGTTGCACTAAATTTGTAATGCAAGTTAATTTGGGCGCGTGCTGTAGCTCATTGACTTTTGCTTTAGTGTGTCGCTACGCGTGCATTCATGCCCAAATCTGTAGGAATTAGGTCAATATGGGAATTGGGCGTGAATATTTGTGCTATATTAGTCTAGGCTAAGTTCTAGTAAGCCTATACTAGTGACCCCATTTTCAAGCATTACTAATATCTGAATATTACCCAAAGCATGATAAAATTGTTACGAATAACAATTGTTATTCAAACTCCATTTTCACTAATTAGATGCTTCATTAATTGATTGTGCAATTAAGAGTAACAAAATTTTGAAGTTTATATTAATTTATATCGATTTTTACAGACAATTGGATATTGAGCAGTTCCAGAAAATATGTGTACAGGCAGGTTCAGTGACATACAGGATTTGGATTCGACGGGGGTGGGGGTGGATTTGGGATTTGGGTGGTAGGGGGGGAGGGGTTGTGGTCGTTTGGGATTTGGATTATGGGGAACCATGAATCAAAATTTTGATTGGGAGCATGTGCTCCCACCCTGGTTCTTATGCCTATGGTCCCTTGTACTCCAGAGTCACCCTTAGCCCTTTCACCTCCATCTCAAACCTCTGTGGGAGGAATTATTGTTGATCTCATCCTTTCCTTTATCCTCCTTCCATTTCCCTCTTTATCCTCCCCCCTTCTCCCCCCTCTTCTTCTAAATAACATACCCTATCTCCTCTCCTTATCTTCAAGCAATTTTTATTTCATAACTTCTTCTTGGCAAGTTCGACTTTGACTGTAAAGCCGTAAAGCTGCAATAAACAAATAAAATGAAAAAGTAAGTTTCTGAAAAATATTTAAATCACCAAAGAGATAACCGATGTTCTTTCATTCTTTTCAGAATCAATTACTTCAAGAATATTCAACTTGCCTTGAATGAGAGTGGGACATGCTATTTCATTGTAATATTTACCTCTTTTGTATGTTTAGTTATGTATTATTAATTCACATTTTTTCTTCTTCTTCACAAAATACTACGCTCCTTCTTACAACCACCAAGGATAAATACAAGTACAAGCTTTGTTCCTATCAGGCTGATGGCTACAATATGAGATGCATTAGGCTGAGTTACTGAGGCTGCTAATCTTTACAGAAAAAGATGTGCCCTATAACGGGTTGTAGATTTTGAAGTAGCATCATTTAGCACTTGGCAACAGGCTATACATATTCCCATTCTGGCAGCAAAATGTGTTAAGAGTGGGTGCAATTTTCACCCCTCCCCCTCTTTCTTCTTTCCTTTAAAATGCATCTCCTCGTATGTTTTAACAAATTTGTGATTGGCAAATCACAAATTTTACGCAAAAGTTCAAACTCTAAGTTGAGCTTTTGCACGGATTATAATTGAAATTATTCAAAGATAACAATCAATATTTTTACAATGTCATTGTTTAAACTAAGCAAGTAAAAAACTTTAGTAACAACCTGATACTGACATAAGTTTATGTTCAGGAATGCTAGCATGTTTTAATGTTTTATTATCTTTTATATCAAAACACAGGCTCGGCGGAAGATATTTGAATCTGGGAAGGGGGGGTGCACAGGATCTGGGGGGCCTTTTCCAACTGTCATATTTTCAAGTTGTAGCACAATAGGGTCAACAGTCCATCCCCTTCCCCAACCCACCACTGGTAGTGTTAAATTTCAAAAACTTTTATTGGTCCGAAAATTACTGTGATGCATTTCCCTTCTTTTTTAATTTACAGCTTCAAAAGTCAATATATTTTGGTCCAAACTTTGGTAAAATAAAACAATTTTATACTAAAAGCTACAAACATTGCAAATTTGATAGATTATAAGTCTTGAAATCAGAAGGATCAAGACTTATAAGTTATGATTAGCCAATTGTATTGGTCAAAATATATTTAATGTCTAAATAGTGTGAGAAGCAAATACGGGGTCCTAAGAATTATTCAGGTGGCAATCATCTTCTTGGTGAGAATAAAGGTGACTCAGTATATTAGTATACATTAGACCATATGGCCCACATTCACACCCAGTCTTCAGCGAGTCAGTGAAAAGGGCCCCATTGTATGTTTCTTTCAAAACTCAAATTAAAGGCGCTCCACGAATGGCATTTGGGGTATTTTGCATGATATTTGTGTTACTGTCTTCAATCTGTCAATAAAAAGATCAATTATAATAAAGGGACTTAAACATTATATTTTAATATTTTAGAGAAAACCTTTTATCTCTGTAAAGGGGCACCTTTTAAGCTTTACAAAGAAGATGTGGGAGGCCACTTCAGTTTATGTTATGACAATGGCCTGGGTCCAAATATAATGTTTTGCCCTGCATGGCCCATTTTAAGATGCCCCACAAATGAAATTTGGGGTTGCTCGCACGCTATAGAAAGATTATATTTAAAGAGCATAGGCAGCGGAACCGGGGAGCATAGTGGACACATGCCCCTCCTCCCCCCCCTCCTATTTTTTTTTTTTTTTTTTACAAGTTTAAAAAATACCTTTTTTGCAGAGGGGAAATGTGCTTTTTTCTGAGGTAAAATAGACAAGAAATATAAAATGTGGTCCTTGCCACTGACTCGCTGTGAAGACTGCAGTGTAAATTTGGGCCATCTGGCTTAATTTATATACTGTACATTCATTTTAAGCAAAAATATGATGGCCTCTAGAATTATTATCTAAGGACCCAGTGTTTGCTGTTCACATGAATTTAATATATCCGATTCATTACCAATACAATTGGCCGCTAATCATGATCCTTCCAATTTCAAGACTTATGATCCACAAAGTTTCAAATTTGTTGTCAATTTAGGTGTAAATTTGTTCTATTTTACTGACTTTTGGACCGAAATATCTTAAATATTTGCTGTAAATAAAAATATAAAAAAACCTAGAAGGGAAAATTGGTCACCAGTAATTTTCAGACCGATAAAGATTTCAAAATTTTCAAAAGTTGAGTATGTTTTTATTGGGAGTGTAGATTTAAGTTGAGGAGAAACTGTACGGCAATGGAGGGAGTAAAGGTTGTAGTGAAGGTTATAGTGTAGGTTGGAATGATGAGTTGGCTAAGAACATATTTGGTAGATAAGTGGATGGCAAAAGATGGGTTGGGGTAGTAGGTGAATGGAGGATCATAGGATGGTAGGTGAATGGTGGATGGTAGGTGAATGAAGGATGGTAGGTGAATGGAGGATGGTAGGTGAATGAAGGATGGCAGGTGAATGAAGGATGGAAGGTGAATGGAGGATGGTAGATGAACGGAGGATGGTAGGTGAATGGAGGATGGTAGGTGAATGGAGGATCATAGGATGGTAGGTGAATGGAGGATGGTAGGTGAATGGAGGATGGTAGGTGAATGGAGGATGGTAGGTGAATGGAGGATTATAGGATGGTAGGTGAATGGAGGATGGTAGGTGGATGGAGGATGGTAGGTGAATGGAGGATGGTAGGTGAATGGAGGATGGTAGGTGAATGGAGGATGGTAGGTGAATGAAGGATGGTAGATGAACGGAAGATGGCAGGTGAAGGGGGTGGTAGATGAATGGGGCATGTTTGGTTGATAGAAGTGAGGGGATGGGAGTTAGAGGAAAGAATGCTAGGTGGAAGATAGCATAATGATTGGTAGATGTAGGATTTGGGATGGCATGTGGGATAGGGTGGCATGTGGGACAGGGTGTCATGGAATGTGGGACAGGTCATGGAATGTAGAACAGGTTGGGATGGCATGTTGGACACGGTGGCATGGCCTGTGGAACAAGGTGATGTAGCATTTATGACAGTCTGAGATGGCATGTGGGACAAGGTAGGTTGGCATGAGGGACAATGGGGGATGATGTGGAACAGGGTGTCGTTGCATGAGGGACAAGCAAGGCATACGGCGGAATGTTATCTTGATTGCAGGTGTGATGGCATATATGGGTTGTGTGGAAGAATGACATCTGAATTTCATGTATGATATCCTCAAGGGAGGAATGTTTGACGGGATGGAATGTGGAACAGAGGGTGGGGTGGAAGGTGTTGTCAGAGACATTAAGTCTAAACCTCGCAGTATACATTATCTGTTTTAAACCCCGACAAAACCTCAAATCTGTCGGGGTCTGTATCTATGTATATCTCACAATAGGAACCACAATCCAGCACAAGCAATTAGCAATTACACCAGGATTTCCTTTTTCTACAATGCACACACTTTACCACACTTTTCATAATCATAACCTGACATTGATAGTAAACAAATTTCACTGCAGGGGCACTGACTTTCACTTTCAACTCAAGGACAAAAGTATTCCCCGTGGTCAATGTGTCTGGCTTGAAGTAATAATTTACAAATAGGATGGTATTTAACAGTAAAGGTTTCGTTTGTTCATTGATGAGTGATTTTAAGTGATATTTTTGTCCAACCTTGTAGGCTTTGAGGATTTTTTGGATAGTCCGGGAGCAACCCGAAAAACTGGGTACTTTGAAATGTACTTTTATGTATTACGTCATTGCATGAGCCTACACATTTGACTAGCCCACACTAAATATATGGGGTTTCTCATTTTCCGCTCCGGATTGTCCAAAATTTAACTGGATATCCTGAAATTTTGGAGCCAGATAATAAATAGATATTAAAAACTTTGGGCCGCTGCTTTTTGAAATTCATCGTCGCTTTTTGGAGAAAATGAACAAAACAGACTGCCCACAATCAGGGAAGTTTTGGAGCTGAACTTTTCTCACCTGACAGTTTAGGGTTAGGTAGTGCGGAACTAGTAAGGTATCACTCCGCCATCTAAAAACTGAGAACTCTGAGAGAAAAGGCTAATAAAAATATTTTTGAGAGGTCCCATGTCATGGGACAGGAGGCTGAGAAGTTGAAATTTTTTAGGAATGGTAGAGAAAGGATAGGCCTTGATTTTGCATATTCAAACTTGACGAGATTTGTTTCAGTAAAGTTTCATGGGGAACTATTTTACCATGGACCCATACCCAAATTTGGGTGATTCAGTGAGGACGTGTAATACATCTTTACTTCAGCCAAAATAAACGGTCAAAACCTATGGTAACCTCCTATTGAAAGTATCCTTACCGAGGGATATTAGATGGTACTTTTTGGAAAACATCACAAAAGATCCCAAATCAATAAGATTCTGGTACAAAAAGGCGTTGAACTTGACTCTTTCATAATAGGCTTTAATGGGCAAGTAATTAGTTCCGTGGTACCGTTAGCAGCAGTACGTTGTTAGTCATACCTCCCGGTATGTTGGGCAATAAATACTTAACGATTAACGTTGCAACACACTTTACGTACGTACGTGTCTGTACTTGCACACCCAACCCAACTGACATGCAACAGTGGTGGTAATTTCCATGTTGAATGTCTAGACTATACAAAAATCACAATTTATCCAACCAGCCGTCATTATCCAACATAAGTAAAGGTGTATTGCATTAAGAGTAAGTATGTAAATATTTAAGTTGAATTTTTAATTTATAAACAAAAGTAGAAGCCTAAATACCAAACTGTTTTTTTTTTGTCTCCTGTCTGGCGATAGTGCAATTATCTCGCGATCGATCGAATATCGCGGTGTACACTGTACTGTAGAGTTATTATACACATCCCTCAATACGGGTTGACATTGGGATTGCCGTACGAGGGTTGTCATACTAGATAAGGTGCAATTCCTGTGTTTTTTTTAAATCACACGTAGAAAATTGGTGATTTGAACTTATTGAAGAACAAAAACTAACTTTTTGGATATTCTTATAACAATTAGTCTAAATAAAACACTTTTTCAAAAAATGTTTGCCTAAATCTTTACCTATTTAGCACCCTGACGGGATAAAGTTCTCCGAAATTCATATTTTGGTTGCCATTTTCTTAGTCACTGCACGTTTGTGATTAATTATTCAATGTCAGCAAATAAGTTTTAGGATGTTCCACTAAACTGCAGGTTGATTTTTTGCTGACAACATTTTTTGTTTGTTTATATAATTTTATTAAATAGTTTTGGTTAAAAAAAACAAAAAAACTGAAAACAAGTGAATAAAACATCAAGAAATGTTTAGATTATATAAGTGTACTTTAGAACTTTTATCTTAAATTTTTCCTCAAATAATCTCAAACATATTAGCCCTGCTAAAATTTTATAGGTCGATGGCAGTGTTTTGAACTTTGACCGTACTCTGGAGAGCTTTGTCAGACAATTTTTACAGAAAGAAAAGTATTCCAAAATACTTCGATAAAAGTAACTAAAATCACCTTAAAACATGATTTCTAATTATTGTGGGCGAAAAAAAGGTAAAATGGCTTCGTTTTCATAAAGATCCTAAAATTGAGATTTTCCTATACTTTTAACACCTCACTCAAAACAGTACAGGAGGGTATAGGATTTTGTAGTACCCTCGGATGGCCAGCCATCACCAACAGCACCCATACTAACACGGCTGGCATCAGTCCGACGGTACTACGGGGAGGGGAGTACTAGGCCTTCATAGTGATACAGTTACAACCGCGATCACTATTCTCGAGGTCGGAGTCGACGTAATCACAGGTGTTCCTAGCGTTATATATATATATATATGTATATATATATGTATATATATATATACTGATTGGCGCTGCTCAGTGGCGACATCCTGTCTGCAAAACGCAGTTTTTAACTAACATTTTTACCATGGATATTTGTCGTTTTAACATTACATGTAATTTGGGTGGTAGATGGCGTTGTGTGCTCAAATTGGTGACTATTGTTGTGCTGTTTATTGTGTTTTTTACTCTTCCTGGAGCTTTTTCTAATGATTTTAGTGATGGCCTCGTACCGAGACTTACTTACAAGTCTACTGAACTCAATGGTTACGCCCTATTTAAGTGCTTAGGGCATTCGACTACGATAATTACCCCAAGGACAGAAAGAAGTGTAAAAGAGGTACGAAAGGCAGGGTCCCAGTTCGTATAAGACGTCTGAGGCATAAAACCCCTCTACCCACAATTATACTTGGGAACGTTAGATCCCTCCAGAATAAAATGGATGAACTTACAGTCGCAACGAGAGTTAAACATGAGTTCCACGACTCTAATGTTATGTGTCTTACAGAGACTTGGCTTAATCCCGATATACCTGATAGTGCAGCTGTAATTGATCATTTTACTCTTATTAGAGCTGAGCGTACTCATAGTTCGGGAAAATCCAAAGGAGGGGTGGTGTTTGTCTTTATTTCAATAATAACTGGTGCAATAACTCTGTCGTAAGAGAGAAATATTGTTGTGAGGACATAAAATTACTGACTGTCGGATTGCGGCCTTTTTATCTTCCCCGGGAATTCGGTCAGTTGTTCATTACTGTTGTTTATATTCACCCAAAGGTGAACAATAGTAAAGCCATTGATACCCTATCAGACAGGATCCAGAATATTGATGCATCAAATCCTGACGCTGTACAACTTATTATGTGAGATTTCAATCAATGTGACTTTCGATATCCTAATTTTGTGCAATATATTGACAAGTGTACGAGAAGGAATGCTGTTTTAGACAAATGTTTTGGAAATGTTAAATTTAAATTCAAGGTCAAGTTGTGCTCACCCTTGGAAATTCCGATCATAATACTGTGTGCTTACTACTGCTTTACAAACAGATGGTCAAACAAAAGAAACCAGCAAAAGTTACATACCATGACTGGTCAGATGCAGTTATGGATAAATTGCGCGTATGTTTTGAAGCACGGACTGGAGTGTGTTTCATGATGACAACATCAATGAGAAGGTTACAGCTGTCAATGAATATATTAACTATTGTGTTGAGTCTATTGTACCCACTACAACATGAAGAATATTCTTGAACAGCAAACCATGGCTATTAAAAGAATTAAAGATGTTGATTAAGCAGAAGCATGAGGCCTACCATAACAAAGATTACGCAACAGCAAAAGCCAAACAAAGGGCAATTAAAGGGGAAACTAAACGCTGTAAATATAATTACGGAAAGAATCTTGAAAGTAAATTTCAGTGCAACGATGGTAGAGCAGCGTGGAAAGTTATGTCTAACATCACTGGTCACAAACTGAAAAAGTCAAATAATAAAAAAATAAGGACTTTGTTAATGAACTCAATCAGTTTTACTCTAGATTTGACATAATTGATTTTAATGATGAACAGCTTTCTCTCAGTGCAATGTTAACTGATATGTGCAATAATATTGACAGAGTTATTTTATCAGTAGATGACATTCAAATGCTTTTTTCCAGGGTTAATGTACATAAAGCCATTGGGCCAGATCGTATAAGTAATAAAGTAATTAAGTTAAGTTCTACTCAGATAGCACTAATTTTCACTGAAACATTTCAGGATACAATTGATACTGGTGAGATTCCTGTTATATGGAAAACATCCGCAATCTCTCCAGTGCCAAAATCAAATACAGTTACCACCCATAATGACTATCGTCCAGTGGCACTTACTTCGATCATAATGAAATGTCTTGAAAAACTTATTCTCAGGTTTTTGCTAAAAGAGAATGGTATTATTTTAGATCCCATGCAATTTGCCTACAGAGACAAAAGAAGTGTTGATGATGCAGTCTTAATGATATTGCATAAGATTCTTGAACACTTGAAAACACCAAATTCCTTTGTTCAGGCTGCATTTGTCGACTTCTCAAGTGCTTTTAATTCCATCCAGCCACACTTGCTGATAAACAAACTGTTAGGTATGGGTGTCAATTGTAGGGTATTATTATAGATCTTAAATTATTTTAGAGACAGACCACAGTTTGTTAGGATGAATGGCTTATGCTCTGATGTTTGGTCCATTAGTACAGGTTCGCCCCAGGGTTGTTGTCTGTCTCCTATCCTCTTTTGCTTGTACACTAATGACTGCAGAAGTAAACATGATGTTTGCTCAATTATCAAATATGCTGACGATACCGTGATAACTGGTTACCTTCATAATAACACTACTGCTCCGTATGAGGATGAAATTGGTGATTTTGTTACTTGGTGCAATCAAAACTATCTGATATTGAATTGTAAAAAAACCAAGGAGATGGTGTTTGATTTTAGGAAACGGTCATGTGATCGTGCTCCAGTCAGGGTTAATAATGAGGTTGTTGAACAGGTGGACCATCACAAATATATAGGCACTATCATTGACCGTAAACTTACCTTTAAAGACCAGGCTGATGCAACTAGAACCAAGGCATACCAAAGGTTGTATTTTTTACGAAAACTGAAATACTTTAAAGTTGACAACATTATTCTTAAGCTTTTTAACCAGTCAGTAATACAAAGCGTGTTGACTTTCAGTATTATCTGTATATTCGGGCTGCTTACAAAAGATAAAGTAGTAAATTGGAGAAGATTGTAAGGGCCGCAAGCCATGTTATGTTGTTGGTGATGACATATGTCTGAAGTCCGTCTCAGATCTCTACAATAACATAATGCAACGAAAAATAACTAAAATATTGATTGACAGCACACATCTGCTCTTCCCACTATATATTTTCTGCCGTTCACGGAAAAAAGTTTGTATGCCACGGTCCAAGCATAACAGATTCAGGTTTTCATTTGTACCTAACTCTATTTCCCTATTTAACTTGAAAGCGGTCCGATAGTTTGTGTTTTAATATTTTAGGTCAAATTTTTATATTTATTAATATATGTATATATGTGTATATGTATGTGTGTATGCATATGTATATATATATATGTATATATGTATATATATATACATATATATATGTATGTGTGTGTGGGCATATACGTATATTTACATCTTGGACGATATTGTATTTTACCATTTACTATGGGGTTTTTTTTATATATAACTTTTATGTAACTTTTATATTTATAACTTTTATATTTATATTTCTTTTAAAATATCTTTGTACGTTTTGCTACAGGGCCACAAATTTCCCTATTTTGTTGCGGATGAAATAGATTTATCTCTTATCTCTTATATATATAACAAGGTACTGTAAGTCACCTCCTACCGCGACTTTCGAACCGTAAATGAAATTCCTTTTTTTGACCACTCACGAATCTTAATTACATTTTTTTACTCAACTCACAATTGCCGGTGACTTCCTTCTTCGTTTATAAGCCACAGTATTATTATTTCTTTTGTCCGATGAGATGTGCAAACGATGAATTTTCTACCCCATTACTCGCTAAATGCCTAAGAATTTGCTGTGAACCAAAGAAATGTCCATGATGACGTCAGGAAGAAGCAGCACTTCAGTATTATTTTGACAAGAATGAACTGGGTGAAGATTACGATGGCATCATGGTGAACACAAATAAAATTCGATCAGTCTGGATGAAAGTAGAAAAGAGTCACTATTAACGTTAACAATTCAAACTCAAACTTTGAAATGTGTATATGAATGAATTCTTCCGAAGCAATTGTCACCTGGTAAATTTGTATGTTGTTTACTGTTAGTTAGTAAGCTATATATGAACTATATTTGTCCAAAATAAAGTGTAACACTTGTCTGTCGTGTTAGCTAAATGAGTAACGTAAGCTGCCTTTAAGTCCTGACTGCCTTTAAGTTGCGATCCATCTGCTTTGAGCGATCTGTTTCCTCCCGCTTGCCCCTATTCTGGTAATGATTATCATAATAAGAAGCAAATTTGGATCAGGTGACATGTGACCTACCATCAGGTGACTTCATATGTGCGAGAAGATGACGTGATTTAAATTCTATCACCTACCTTACAGACTACAAAATTTGATTCGGGCAACTCACTGTTTGACTCATGTTGTTTATGTCATAATTACGAAATTAGAGGGCGCCATTTAACAAATGTTATTTTTGGTAGAAATTTTTTATCCAAAGAACTTGCTATGATGCCAAATAGTGCTAAATATTTTTTGTAGAGTCTGTAATGGGGTCGCGAGAGGGTGGCGAAGTTAAGGCAGATGACCTCCCACAAAGTGGTGACCTAATGGCAGTATGGCAAAATGCATTCTACAATATGTGTATGTATAGGAATAGGAAGCCAAGAGGAAAGTCGTCCCCCCACACACACACTTTCAGAAATGGACAAAAGTCTCATTTTTGAAAATGAAAAGTGTCCCTCAAATTAATGTCAAACAAGTGCCATTATTTCATTTTCTGCCCGATGCCCAAAGCTCTTTCCACACCTAAACATTTGACCTTGAGGTGTAATGATATAATAATTACTTTTACTGACACCTGGTCTTCAAACCATGCCAATGTTTACATTACTGCATACCTTTCAAATAAAGAAAAAAGAAGAAAAAAAAAAAAACCTACATTGTTTCAATGTATGTACAGATTGACATGACAAAGTACAGGAATTTTTTTCATCAATAAACTCTATGTAAAAGTTAACTAAATGTCATTGGTTGGCATTCCAGAGGTGGTACTCCCTGTATATAGTATATAGGGTTTTCTGCCCATGTGTTATAGGCCTATGAATTATTCAAAAGTTCAATATCATTAAAATATATTGATGAAAAAGTGTGAAAATACATGTTTGCCTCTATTGCAAACTCAGGGGAATCAAACTTAGAGGAATATAACAAAATTGCAAGAAAGCGTCATCAGTTCTTGCTCTGACAGTTTGCCGATATCCCCAAAGTGGAAAATAATCTCCTAAACCATATGTAGTCTGCCAATTGTTGGGCTTGACATCTGGAAATAAAGTTTGCTGTATTTTAACTTCTGTTAGCATGTCCCAAATTATTTTAACATCAATGAAATAGATACAATTTGATTATGAAGTTTGATGACCTTTGTCACTGTACACAGTTTGATGTGCATTTTATACAAGGCCCCAACTGCATGGGGGTGGTATAAGCTCATAATACTCATCCAAATATTTGGTCAAATAAGACAAATTTACCCCAAAAGTGTACTTTCCCTGCCTGACAGAGATATTCTCCAATCATTCTTTTGGGCTTCCCTAGTAAGTACATCTAACAAACTTTCGCAGAAGTTATTTAATTTCATACTAGTAATGGCTTGTTATCATAGCCCTACGTTTCCTTTTGTCCATTGATGACCAGAAGCTAGTTTGCCTTTGTGCATATCCATAAAGCAATGAAAAAAGAGTTTATCTTTGTGGCCTTATTTAAAAAAAAAAAAAATCTAGTACAAGATGTTGCTGGTCCATATTTGTACAAATTCCTTTGTCAACTCCCTGAAAAAGAAGCACATATCCTCCTTGAATGCTCAATATGATGTCTTTATATTTTGTACATGTATTCCCTCTTCCATCCAAATTGAATGTCTGCATTTGATGAAACTAATGCTTCCTTACCCCGGACCCCTTATCAACACATGAATCTTCATCTGGTAATGATGAATAATCGGTTTGTTCTTGTCAAAATAATACTGAAGTGCTGCTTCTTCATGACATCATCGTGGACATTTCTTTGGTTTGCAGCAAATTGTTGGGCATTTAGCTTGTAATGGGGTAGAAAATTCATCGTTTGTACATCTCATCGGAAAAAGAGAAAACAAATACTTTGGCTTATAAACGAAGAAGTGAGTCTCCGGCAAATGTGAGTTGAGTAAAAAAATGTAATTAAGATTTCTGAATGTTCAAAAAAGTAATTTCATATATGGTTTAAAAGTCGCGGTAGGAGGTGACTAATAACCTTGTTATATATATGTAATGAGTATATAAGCCTAGGCCTAACACTAGGAACACCTGTGGATGTAACCGTGTACAGGCTCAGTACAGTTTTGAAGGGGAAACTTTATTATTACAGTCAATGGGATATTTTTATAAATACTTGTGTCGCCTCAGCCAGTCAGCGAAGATTAATGGTACTCACATATGTTGGAAACTATTATCTAATACACAACATTGTGAAGAAAAATAAATTTTGTACAGTATTTGTTAAAAAATTACAAAAAATGGGTTTTCCTCCTATTGACTGCAATGATAACTGACTGTTTGTTTTCTCCTTCGACTGAAGTTTGAGATTGTCAAAAAAGAATTCTCTTGTGTATAGGGTATGCCCAGAGGATGGTCAAAGAGAAGATAAAATACTCCATTGGAATGATCTGAAAGTATGCCTGTTTAAATGTACAATAAAAGACAAATCTCAAAACTCACTCCACGTCATCCAGCCCACCATTCCGATCAAACCCACCATCAACAACCTCTCTCGTATCGACAACGTTCATATTACCCGTCTGAGAATTGGTCACACCCACCTCACTCACTCCCACCTTCTTAATGACTTTCCCAACCCCTCTGCAACAATTGCCATTGCACCCTCATAATCCATCACGTTCTCCTTGCTTGCCCCCTGTACAACCTTCCCAGAGCTTCTCTCGCTCCCCACAACTCAATTGCTGAATTTTTCCAAAAAAATCCTCCGGATAAAATTATCTCCTTCCTTCATCTTGCTTCCCTCTACAACCATATTTAATACTCCTCTTTCATCCCCTCTCTCTACTTTGTTTTTGTTTCACCCATGCACCTCCTCTCTCGATCACAGCTTTCTGACTTTTTGTCCTTGAATTTCTCTCATTCTACCCCCGTTTCCTTTCCTTTCTGCCTCTAAAACGATCTGACCTCTCAGCCACAATTTGACCCTCGTTGTCATGGTGCCATTAAGCCTTCATCAAACAAACAAGAAAATAATTGTGAAGACAATCAACCTAATATGAGAAACCCATTAGCCATTGGTGTAAATGCTGAAGACTAAACTCAGTGAAATTCTGAAGGTGAACCTAGTTCTGATGGAGGTAATGTAGTTCTGAAAATGAGAGTAGTCTAAAAAATGAAAATAGAATTGGAACTGCATGATAGAAGAAATGATATTATTGAGGAACAAGAAACTAGTTCGTATAATGAAGAGGGACTTGTATGTCGTTCTACAAGGGCAAATAAAGGCATTTCCCCGAAAAGATATACCTCATTCATTAACTAGTGTGAGTGAGGAAATTAAGTTAAGAAGTAGCTTAAAGACCTGTAAGTAGTGATTAATTACCATTCAAAAGTTTTTTCATCTTATATTTACCAATTACTAGTCGTTGTGTTGTGTGTATACTTTACTCATACTTTTTGAAACTTTTGAAGTCTGAGATTTGAAATGAATGTCAATTGTTCATGCAGAAGATAAGATTTTTGGTGAGAGAACATGAAAAAAAAAAAAAAACAGTGCTTAAAGTATGTACACATTCCTTAAGAAACCTGGACATATGTCAATTCTAAAACATCTATCTGATTTTGCAATGGTATTGTCAAATGATAAAATGGTAGAATTCACGGACGTTCTAATGTTATAATTTTTTTCATAATCAAAAAGAGAGTGTGGTACACTGTGCATATCATAGTTATATGGCATGCAAAATTATACAGTGAAGCCTGCCGTGAGGAAGTGCTCAGTGAAGTACTTTTCTGAACGGCGAAATTACACAGCAAGACCTGCTGTGAAACAAGAACTTGTTTCAAAAAGAGGTGTCCCAATTATTGTTCAATCACGTGCAGTGTAAATTACACTGTGATACATGTATGGTATATTAAATTTTGAATATAAATAGGATGTTATATTAAGTATATTGAGCATTGAGACTTGACTTGTGTCCAAATCATAGGAATGTAAAGTAAACAAGGACAATGTACTGTACATTTACTATTGTTTTGGAATTAACTTATGTATAGAGAAGTGAATTGATTAGTACAAAGAACATTGTCAACAAAAAGGACATTTAACTTGCAAAGAGTAGACTTGTAACCAAAATTAGTAGAAATCTGGCAGATTAACAAAGGAAATTTATTATTTCCAACAACAAAAAAAGAGGGGGGAAAGAGAGGGAGAAAATATTACTTCTTTTATCTCTTTAACCCTCTCTGGACCACACCAAGAAAGAGTAATGCAACAATTATTTCCTTGCTACTGTAAGTTGTTTTGGGTCAACTGAGCACATTTTCGAGAATTTTTTTGTGTGCGGCCCCTTCGTTTACAAGATACGAGTTGTAACCATATGGCAACATTGCTCTGGAAAGT
The DNA here is from genome assembly GCA_020152595.1 of Chiridota heheva. NCBI lineage: Eukaryota > Metazoa > Echinodermata > Holothuroidea > Apodida > Chiridotidae > Chiridota > Chiridota heheva. The sequence goes on from JAIGNY010002634.1 coordinate 1,034,588, forward strand.
CTCAAGAAATACTTATATTTGAACTTTTCATTAACTTTGTACATGTTTGATTTCTTATCGTGTTATGCACTTGTCAATTATATAAACCACTCACTTACCCCGACAGGGAGCATCAATGTTGAGTCAATGTCAAAATGTCAATTAAATATATATATATATATATATATATATATATATATATATATATATATATATATATATATATATATATATATATATATATATATATATATATATATATATATATATATATATATATATATATATATATATATATATATATATATATATATATATATATATATATATATATATATATATATATATATATATATATATATATATATATATATATATATATATATATATATATATATATATATATATATATATATATATATATATACATACATACATACATACATACATACATACATACATACATACATACATACATACATATATATATAAATATACAAGTTGTATGGCCCTTGTAGCAGCTAAGGTCATATAAAACCACCTATGTTGTTTATAGCTATACTGCTATTGCAACAGCATCCATTGTAAGCAGCCAAAATACTGATAAACCTTTGAACCATTCACATTTGACTTTAGTTACTTTCCAATTATCATGCCACAAAGGAACAATGTTGCCATATGGCACAACCCATTATGTTCCCAGTTGCCATTTGGCTAAATCTGTTTTATTACCCATATAATACTTTTATGCCAGGATTTTATGCTAAATCTGTATGCTCACTATTATCTATGTTGTTTTATGTATTAGATTCCATAATTACACTTACCTGGGGAGGGGGTCTTATATTTTGAAGAGCAAATGGGCTCTATCTGCAGCTTGACATTTTCATGGAGGCCACCATTTTAAGAATTCAATATGATTTAAAGAGGGCAGCAATCTTAATTATTATTGGTGTTAATATGTTGACAAAAGACAACATTGTTCATCAAAGGCAAAACATTACTGAAATGAACAACTATTGGCATAGGGTCAATGAACTTAATCAGTGTAGCCATACCGCAACAAAGCACAAAGAGGGTTAAATAGTCATTGTTTTTATTTTTTTGTATTTTACTTTTGCCAAATATTGTTGTCAAATGCTATATTATAAACTTGTGGTGGTCAACAATGGAAAGAAAACTTGGTGACCGACAACGAAAGAAAACTGATGTTGAACAACTGAAAGAAAACTCTTTTATAACAATTGAAAGAAATCTGATAACCAACAATGAAAGAAATCTGGAAAGGAATACATCAAGTTTTGATTCAAAGTATAAACAATTGAAACAATACAAACAATTTGGAGGAAAAACAGAGTGGCATGAAAGGAATAGTGGAATACAACAACTTCCAATATAGAGTGAAAACATTGACTTGGAATATATAATATCGTTGCATCAGAACTTTCAAGGAGGCTGGAAACCAGTCAGGGATCAATTCAACTTTCCACTATTTCAATTTCAAAGAAAAACATTTGAAAAACATTCAGAGACAATTTTATCATTCATTGAAACTATTATTTCTTCTTATTAATGGCATGCTTTGTTGTTCATTTGCAATGTTATATTATGCATGTTCTACTTATGTTCCATGAGGACATGGATTCAAAATGGAGGGGTAATAGGCCATGGTGCAGGTCATAGGCTTGCAGTCAGACAGTAGTAACTTGAGTGTTAGGCTACAGTAACATTGACTTTATTATTAAAGCTTAGGCTTCATCCAAAGTTGCTTGCACTTACCAGTTCTCCCGATGTTGATCACAACTAGAACCTGATGTCATGTATATAAATAAGTGTCAGTTTAAGTGATTTGACATGTTTTAGTGCCGTTTTGCATCATATTTGTACAATGATTTCAGTTAAATTCTCTAACTTAGCTACAGGGATCATCCGTCAGTCTGTTGGCCTAAGCGTACTTACTGCCAGTGTATGTAAGGTTACAATGTACACAGTGTATGTTGTTGTCAGGAGAGGTCAAACTCGAAATAATGTCTTGAATTATTATTCATGAGTTCTCTTTCACAACTTGGGTTTGTTTACATGTGATGTCATAGTAGTACATGTAAGTTAAAGCGCCCGTAGCGTAAGTTTTAAATTGAAAATATAATGTTTTGGGCGTAATAACAAAAATGTTATTGGCAATAATAAAATAATAAACTGTTTAAGGAGTTGTGTATGTTTAAAAGAGAGAAGCTTCTGGACTGGTTGGGTGAGGATGTGTGTTGTAGGTTGTGAATAATTGTAGTTAAACATTTCTTATTAGCCAATAAGTTTAGTTAGTTTGTAGCAAGGAATAGTTATTGTAACTGTTGATTGATATTTTCAATTCAAGCATTATTTTAATGCTTGTGGTATATTGAATTTAATATTCTGTTTTGTGTTGGTGATATTTTCCAGCCTGATTGAATTGAGTTACAAATTGATTACATTAATATGTAGAACTATTTTAGCTTCTCTGTGTCTTATATTCTTGCCTATGGAATTGGCAATTAAGCAACCTATTTGGGATCATCATATCTGCAATTAGGTGGGTCTCATTTTTAGTTGTGTTACCCAAAATTTTATAGTATCCCTGATATATAACCCGGAGGTTTACAATTATTTAGTATCCCCGATTGATATACCCGGAGGTTTACACATCTCCGTGCACCACAACATTCTCGGATGTCTCCAACTTCTAGAATGCAGAATCGTCATGAAAAATAAAGTAAGGGCTGATGTAAATTCAAAATTTTATGATATAACTTTAAAATAAAGAACTGTTACCGACGTTTGAAGTAGGTTGCCAGGATACAAATTAAATTCTTGGGTGCAGTCAGTGGCGGGGCTACGGGGGGACATCACTTTCCCCCCCACTATACCTCCCCCTCCCCCCACCTCCCCCTCCCCTTCCTCCAGAAAATGTTTGTAAAGTGACATATTTCGTCCGATTGATAGTATTTTTCCCTCCCATGAGACAAATTTGCCCCTCCCCATGATCAAAATGACCTGAAACTCAATCTATATGGGCACTTATCATTACGGTCCAGCTTTTTTGGAGCAGCTTTCGTACGTCTGTTGTCGTTAACGGATCCTCAGCAAATAGTGTGGGCTTGTAAAAACCTGTCGTTTCACTCATTACATGAAATCTGTAAATGGTCTTTATAACTGTTGATTAGTTTAGAAATGACAAATCAGTATGAACAAACAATGGATTGTTAGATCATCTTTTAAAAGCATGGAAGTATTGAAATACAACTCTAACAGTGGTCTTATTTGTAATACATGTCATTGAGAAATAAAAAGTATTCATTATGCACTTGTCAATTGTGTGATTCACTCCTACAAGGTGAGTCAGTGCACCAAAGTGGGCACCATTCAGTCACTAAGTTGACTGACATTTCTTTTGATATGACCTAACCCAAATCACTCACCTCTCTGTCTGTACAAAGTGAATAGGTCTTGGATTTAAATTGACTCACCCCAGAGTCACTCTGGTGACTCACAATTTGGTACAATCATGCATATGTGAGTCACTGTTTCTTATGTCAACAAGTCACATTTGACTGACATTGCCCAGGGTAGTAGGGGTGAGTCATACAACTGACAAGTGCATTACAAATTTACAAGGACAGCCCCATCCACTCATTTCTGGGTTTCTGCGGCCAAGGGTAAAGAAGCCTAATTCCAGCCAATAAGGAAGCCTAATTCCAGCCAATAAGGAAGCCTAATTCCAGCCCATAAAGAAGCCTAATTCCAGCCCATTAGGAAGCGTAATTCCAGCTCGTAAGGAAGCCTAATTCCAGCCCATAAAGAAGCCTAATTCCAGCCCATAAGGAAGCCTAATTCCAGCCCATAAGGAAGCCTAAATCCAGCCCATAGGGAAGCTTAATACCAGCCCATAAGGAAGCCTAATTCCAGCCCATAAAGAAGCCTTTTAAGATCATTGTTGGCACTGTAAGAGTTGTATTTCATTTTCAACTGCAAGAGAGATTTTGCTTCCACAATATAATCAGGTAGAGCATTCCAATTATTAACAACTCACTGGCTGAAGAAATGTTTACATATGTCCAAGCATGTGCACTCTTTGTAAATTTTAAACTTATGTCTTCTGGTGATAGTGCTTGCTTGAAGCTTAACATGGAAGGTAAGCATAACTCTCATAACTATCACCGCTATGCTTAACGGGGTAAATCTTGAGTGTGTTCAAAATGTGACTGCAATTTTTCGGAACTTTTTTTTTTTTTTAAATTAATTTTCATAACTTTCCTTTTGTTTTCTATTACTACAGGTACAGGTTTATATGAATGCTAAGACAATACACTTTTCAATAAAAAATTCAAAATAAAGAAAATACTGACATACTGTAAATATGCAAATTTTAAGCAAAATTAGGTCAATTTTTTGAGCTCGTATTATTTCTTGTGAATAATGAAAATGGAGAATTTTTTTACATATTTAGATTGTTTGTGAAATTTCTTTTCCATTGATCTGGTTCGTCTTTTAAACACTGGTCCACTCACGTGACTTTCTGCACATATACCGCTACACTTATATTTCAGTGTGGATAAAGAAAGGGTAGTAGCTCTTTTTGAGATCAATTGAAAATTTGGGGCATTCCAATTCCAATGATATATTTTGTGTAGGTCAGAATTTGTATTGCAATCAGGAACTACAATTTTTTTCTTCAAAATTTGGGTCTCAAAAAGGCTAAAAATCATGAAATTTTGCACAAATTTTACAAAAAAAAGATAATCTTTGACAGTTTCTCATAGGTTTTCAGGCAAAAGCAAGGTCTGGATGTATGGCAAATAGGTTTTTAAAAAAAAGAAAAGAAATTTGACTCTACCCATTTTCAAGTGAGTTTTGCTTAAAAATTCTCAATATAACCCTCATCAAAAATGTTATTTTATTGAAAGAACTGTTCGAGCTCCTTCAAATGATACAGGATCACTGCTGTGGGCCTATTTGATGAAGCAAAATATTTTTTTGAAAAAGTGCATGTCCACATGGTCGTGACACGACCTTGTGGAGATTTAAAGGTTAAGGCTGTTCAGCGTCTGTCTGTAGACTTCAAATGATATGAAATCATAGAAGAAAGATGTTTAACTGTCCGGCCAGAGAATATTTTTCCATCATTTGTAGAGTCGGTTGGTTAAACAGCTTCGAAATTTATATTTCAAGCATCTTATGCCAGTATTTTTGTATTCTTGATTTTCTCAGAATTATCTTTCGGTTGCTTGAAAACTGGTTCAGAGTTTGAAAATAGAAAAACAACCAATGGATGAGGTAAGTATTTTATTTTAGATTAACATAACATAACAAGATGACTGGCTAAGAAGGGTTAGTCACTGCATAAAAAGTCCAAACTAATACCACTTCCACTACAAAAAACAAAACTCAAAGATGCCCAGAGTTAGTAAAGAACTTATGTTGATTTTGAACTAACCACCCACTCTGGCAAACAATTCCACTCATTAACAACTCGTTGCGAATAGCTAAAACGCTGAATATCTATCCATGAGAACTCTTTGGTCAACTTCAAACTGTTACCACGTGTCACATGAGGATTACCTGAAACATGCAAAAAATAAGAGGAAGTCAAAGCATCACTACCAGATTGGAATTTAAAAACCGGAATCATATCGCCACGTACTCTTCTCAACTCAAGCATGAGCAAACCAAGAATTCGCAATCTAGATTAATAAGAGAGATTCCTTACTTCAAGAATAAGTCTAGTGGCTCTTCGCTGAACCTGCTTTAAAATGAACTTGTCTTTCTCATAAAAGAGACTCCAAGCCTGAATAGCAGACTCAAGGTGAGGCCTGACTAACTACTTATACAAATCAAGAACAACCTCTCTACCAATCCAGAACATCAATGATATAGTAGCTCAACATAATTTGTAGGTAGGGCATGATGACGGCATGGTAGCATTTGTGTGTGGGGGTGTTATATTGAGCAAGTTTGTTGGGGAAAGAAAAAGGGGTCCATTTTTACAATATTTTTGTTGAATACTCCATAGTTGCAGGCATCAAAATTTGACCTCAAGGGAGACAATGCCGAAACACCCACCAATACCATCCTGACTTTTTCCACACCAAGTCTCCCCTCCCATATCACTGCCGGCTATCTGAGAATCCCAGTCGCCCCCTACTTCCTAACCCCCTACGTTGTCATAAGTGACAGAGGTATGGCCATGAGAAAAACTCCTGCTGCTGCCATGTAGGCTGTGTCAACTGTGGAGTCCTGGACCATGACAGTACCTCCTGCACCAACACCCCACTCTGCACCAATTGCGACAGTGCTCACCCAGCCAACCATCCATTTTTCTTAAGAGACTGCCCCACCTGGCTTCAGGAAAAGCAGATAACCAAACTGAAAACCCCTAATCCCAGCACCACTTACCTGGAGGCCAGGAAGCAATTCCTCACTTCCTTCCACACCAAACCTTCCTACTTGAGCACTGTCTCCTCAAACACAAATACCGCCCCCCTAACACAACTAAAACTGACTCACATGCCCAAACCGTCCTCACCTGGCTCTTCTTACCTAGTCCTAAGCCCATCACCATTGCCAACAACCCAACCACATTCATTAACCAAACCACCTTCTCAACAGTTTCAACCAACCTGCCCAACTTCTCTCCCCTATCTTAGCCCTTTCTACACATTTAGAGTCCTCACCAACACTCAGAACCCTGTTTACAACCTCATTAGGTACCCCAATTTCTCCACCCCCTTTGATAGGATTAAAACCCTATCCCTTCCCTTCAGCTTACGCATCAAACCCGACCTCCACCACATTGGCATCAACCCCGCCACTGAAGGCACCTTCTCCTGTCCCACTTTTCCTCCCTGGGCCACTCCCTCCCTTCTATCCAGCTAGGCCTCCCCACTCATCACAAAACCAAACCCCACCCTAACCTCCACAACCAAATCAAAGACCAACTCTCAAACTACACCTCCATCTATACTGATGGCTCCAAGGAAGGCGACAAGACAGCTGCTGCTGCTGCTGCTGTCATCCATGACATCACCCTCAGTTCAGTAGCAGGCTTTCCAATTCCTCGGCCAAGGCCATCTTACTCGCCCTCAACTTTATTAAGTACTCCCCGCTCAGCCACTATGCCATCTTCTCAGACTCCAAGTCTGTCCTTACTTCTTTACTCCACCTGAAATGGGATAACCCCACATCCCACTTTCTCCTCTGTAAACTCCTTTTGCCCTCTTCCCTCCACCACCCTCCCTCTGCAGGAAAAATACTATTTTCTTCTGGATACCTAGCCATGTTGGCATCCCCAGCAATGTCAGAGCTGATGCAGCCACTAAGCTCGCCCTCAACCTCCCCCTACCCCCTTTTCCAAAACCCTTTCTGGCATCAAACCGCTTATCGCTTTTCTTGTTTGTGACCGCTGGCAACTCTCATAAGACTTCCAAATTGATAACACATTCCATGTCATCCAGCCCACCATTCTAATCAAACCCACCATCCACAATCTCTCCCGTGTCGACAACGTCCACATTACCTACCTTAGAATAAATCACACCCTCCTCATTCACTCCCACCTCCGTATTGGCTCCCCACTCCACCCCTCTGCTACAACTGCCATTGCACCCTCACAGTCGACCACATCCTCCTTGCCTGCCCCCTGTACAACCTTCCCAGAGCTTCCCTCGCCCCCCCATAACTCAATAGCCAAGCTCTTCCAGAAAAACTCTTCGGATAAAATGATCTCCTTCCTTTATCATGCTTCTCTCTATAACCATATTTAATCCTCTCCCACCCCCTCTCTCTACTTTTGCCCCTTTTTTTCACCCATGCACTTCCTCTCTCAAATCCAGCTTCCTGGCTTTTAGTCCCTGTCTTTTTCTTAGTCTCCCCCTATTTTCTTTTCTTTTCACTGTACGTCTGGAATGATCTAACCTCTAAGGCACAATTTGATCCTCGCTGTCGTGGTGCCATTAAGCCCTCATCAAACAAACAAACAAACATACCATGGAATTGGCTTTGTGACAAAAGTATAAACAACTTTTATGAGTATTAGTAGAATATAAAAAGTGATCAACTAATGTTGACTTTTTTTCTCTGTATTTTTCTGCACAAAATTTGTGCAGAAAAGTGGGGATAAAAGCAATGTTAGTCAGTCTTACATTCCATTGCCTTGGTCCACTAAAAACCATACAATAACGTTGTGTTTGGTCTGAAATGGCATTTGAGACCAGCCACCTAAATTGTATTTATCCCCAAAATATTATGCAAATCTTAATTATTATAGTATATAGGTTCTCATAACAATCATGCAGTGAGTTATTTAAGAGAGAAAATGAAACTGTATATTTCACCGACACTAACATATATTTATGGAATCAAGTCTCTGTAGCAGGTTCGCACATAAGCAAAATTTCAAGATTGGCAATCAAAAATGCAGAATAACTAAAAAATATGTTTGAATATTATAAATTCTTTGACAAAAATTGTCCTATAGAAATATACTCACTTGCATATCAAGGTAGAATGAATTATTTTGGTAAAATGCTATTTTAGATAACATGAATCTCTTTTGCATCCTCTAAATAAGTCACATTCACCACAAACAGTTACTTATTGTAGTACATTGCATCATTGCTTTGACACACTTGCACCTGGTGTGGCATCCTTGGTGTTGCAACCTCATGCATCTAAGTGAGAAGCTATGACAGGCATCTGGCAGGGTTGACCACAATGGGCTCTAGCCAATTTTACATTGGGTTTTCCTATCGCCATTCTTTGAACGAGGGAACTTCTGGGGCTCAAAAGTAGACCTTGACCCCAACAAAGATCTGCTTAATTGATATACAGTTGTCTTGATGTGCTGATTATGAGCTGTTTTAGTTGGAAGAAGAAGTCCCATAGACCTGCCCTTCTGCAAGCGAGGTTTATCTTCACTACTTATCAATGTAACCAAGAGTGCTAAAGGCACATCATAATTGATTGGCATGCATCGTTTGATAAGTAACAATTAAGTTTTACAGTAGGATCCTTACTGTCAACACGCACCTACTATAGAGCTCATCATGCACCTACTATACAACTCATTATACCAGCATATAGCAACAAACCACCAACTCTTTGCTCCTCGTTATTATGGAGGTATACCAAGAAGTGGATTTTGGATACTGTGTTAGCCCATTTCCAACAACTAATGCAAGTGATAGCTATCAACAGAGTCATCACACGAACCACCAACAAGCCCAAATCAAAGATCAGTGACACGACTCAGAACTCTGCATAAAACCATCTGGGCCTTTCCGTCAGCATATTACCACTATAGAACCATCTGGGCCTTTCGGTTGGCATATTACCACTATAGAACCATCTGGGCCTTTTCATCGGCATATTACCACTATAGAACCATCTGGGCCTTTCCGGTTGGCATATTACCACTATAAAACCATCTGGGCCTTTCCGTTGGCATATTACCACTATAGAACCATCTGGGCCTTTCCATCGGCATATTACCACTGCTGTAAATTGCAAAGAGATGAACTCAAATAAAGCAATTAAAGATTGTAATATACGCAGACATTGTCAACTTCACACCTACAACCTGCTATTTACGAATATACCCCATTTAGCCGAAAAGGTTTGACCCCTTAAAGTTACTAAGACCATCTGTGTCATTCAAAAAAAGTTTGTCAGCCTAACCCCACTGGTTGGGTTTGGCTCCCCCCCCCTCCCCTCTTCCCCTAAAAATGCCCCTGGCAGGTTAATTTGACCTCATCTTGCCCATGGACCAAACTTTAATAAAAGGAAGCAATATGGGTGTACCTAACAAAAAACTGACAAAATTACTGGTTGGGAAGGGGTTTTCAGATGCCCTGCTAAAAATGCCTCCGGCAGGTTCATTTTACTCCATCTAGCCCATGTGCACCAAACTTTGTTAAAAGGATGCAGTATGGCTGCACATTACAAAAAGGAAAACTGACAAAATTTTGGTTGGTAAAAGGTTTTCAGACCCACACTGGAAATATCGCCCTCCCCCCCTCTTCCTTCCCCCCCTCTTTCTTCCCCCTCCCGCCAGCGGGTTAATTTTATCCAAACTAGCCCATAGACCAAACTTTGTTAAAAGATAGTGGTATAGTTGTTTATTGCGAAAAGGAAAAACCAACAAAATTCCTGGTGGGAAAGGGTTCTCAGACCCCTGAAAAACAAATAAAATATGTAACTTAATAAATCACAATATATTACAAAACAGGAAAACTAATCAAACATATGGTCGGGAAAGCTCCCCACCCCACCCATGTGTGGTTCATTTACAGATCTACTACATGTATATATAGTATTATATACCAATATTAGTATCATATACCAATATTGGCCAATGGCACAATAACAATGATCAATTGTCTGGCATAAGGCTGTTGAAAACATAATTGGAAAAACTAATATCAAGCTTTTCTTTTAATTTTGTGTAAGGTTCACTCTGTTACAATAAAATCAGTGATCTGAAAGCAACGATTGTTGTTTACACTACTCGTAATCCCAGACAGGCCACTTTGTGATAGTAACAGCAGTTGCAGGAATTTCTAATATGCGAGTTTGGCAAAAGATGCCTCTTTGTGACAGTAATAGCAGTTGCAAAAATTTCTAACATGCGAGTTGTGCAAAAGGCTAATATAACAATCAATACTGATATGGCATATGGTTTATTCTAATGATACATTACAGTATGCTGAGAAAAAATTTACACAATTTATATGGGTCAGGAGTGGGAGAAATATTTATCTGAAAAAGGGGAATATGCATTGACCAAGGATGCTGACATCACAGCATCACAATTTTCATTTATTTGGTATTTTAATTCTATATAACAATAATTCCTGTAAAACTAGTGCACCTGTCCAGAGTGTGTGCATATTTTCTTCTTTTATCATCTTACTGTAACTGCAACAGTATGCATACTAAGTTGATCCTGTGATGTCATCATCCTTGTTCTTAGGCCACCATGTCAGCAATTTGTTTAAAAAAAATTGATTAACAATTTTGCTACTCTTTTCAAACAAATGATTATCAATACATTAAAATTGATTAGCAATAATGATGCATATTTAGGCCTTATTGATTTTGTATTACTCTTTATTTTAATACGCTTCAAATGGTACTTTTTCAATGCAATTTTCAGTTTTACCGCTATTAAGTATAAAAATTGCGCAACCAGTATGGCAAAAGTATTGACTTCATTGCTGGAATTTTGCTTTCCAAATCATAAGATGTTTACTTCTAGAGTAAAAGTCATCATTTTTATGGAAAATGTTCTTGGAAATTCTTTGTTTTTAAATAACTTCCTTATAATGTCATTTAAACTCAACATCGCATCACTTTTTTGCCGTACTTGCTAAGTTCATTGTGAAAATCTTACATACTATGATACTTCGCCTTAAAACATTTCAAAATTACGCCACCACCTTCACCCTGGAAGTTCTGATCATATCAATCCTCTCGAAATGGCCGAAAGCACGCAAAATTTCAGCTCTGTTAATACCTTTTTCTGTTTATTTATTTTGCAATATTTTTTCTTTCTTGCAAAATTTATTTGACTCATCAGGTAATATTTACATGTGATGATTCAGGTATTTTGACCTTGTGATTTTTGGTGGATTTAACAGCTTGTAAAATGGCCTTGATTGAGTGTGATTTAAAGCCTTACGTTATGGCCTATTGTTAGTTTCAACTTTCACTATTTTACTGCTGCAGAATTCGGAAGGTCGGACATCCGGGAATGTTGTAATGCACGGCGAGTAACAATTCTATTTTGACGATCTCAAAATTCACTTTAAAGGGGAAAACAAACAGTCAGTTATCATTGCAGTCAATGGAAGAAAAACATATATTTTGTCGTTTTTTAACAAATACTGTACAGAATTTATTTTTCTTTAAATATGTTGTGTATTAGATAATAGTTTCCAACATTAATTTTCAATGACTGGCTGAAGTATTCATAAAAAAATCCCATTGACTGTAATGATAAAGTTTCCCCTCCCAACTTAGCAAAACCATACTGAGCTCGTACACAGTTATGTCAACTCGACCTCGAGAATCACGGTGCATTTCACAAGTTACTCTTATTTCGGCGAAATCAAAGTGCAAAATATCCCCATTCATAGGTGATTGCTGCACATTTGTGATTCTCGCATTCAGAAGAATTTTTTTTTTTTTTTTTTTTAAAGTGATCCTGCCATGCCTTCTAAAAAAGTTGAGATTTAACCTATTATAGGTTTTTCTTATCCCTAAATTCAATAATCCAACAAGAAATCCTGGTGCTACATCTATTTTCATGATGAAAAAGGACTTAAAAAATGTTCATTTATTGCTCTCTCCGAAAAAAGTTGAAAGTGATTTGTGACGTCATAACAGTTTGCTACGTCATTTCAGGGACATGCTGATTGTAAACAATGCATCACACACATACTAACCACATACAAATAGCGTCTGATTGCATTAAAAAAATTGGGCTGTTCAGATCTTAATTTGTCATTTTCAAGTTCAAGCTATGATAAAAATGATTTGAAAATAAAGAAAGAGCATTCTCATAATGAAGGGATGTCGTTCCCTTTGAATTTGAATCACTTACAGACAAAAAAGAAGGATCGGGCTTACAACCCATACACGGGCCTTTACACGGTCCTATAGTACAAAGCTTGCATAGTCGGCATGAAATTCTTACTGTTTCGCAAATAATATTTTTAAATTGAAGTGTTTGCAACAACATCTACTTCTTTTTTTTACGTGTAATGGAAATATAAAGTTTTATTTATCAATGTTCAAATCTCTGTCGCTTGACGTTTAGTCAATAGGCGTACGTGAATTGAATTGTTAATTTAAGCAGTCCGTTTGCATTTTTGCACTTGAATTGAAAGTTTTTGAAGAAATTGTGAAAAGTTTATTAGTTTACTTTTTAACGGCTTAGCATATGTACACAATAATTACAATTCAGTTCTATTTTATCCATTTTTCTTCCTTCGATTATATTCCACACAATATATGAAATAAATTATACAAATTTTCAACTGATTAAGTGGCCAAGTCGGTTACAGCTTTGTCTTTTGAGCTAGAGGTTATGAGTTTGAATCTCACTGGGTCTTTTTTTTCTTTCTTAAGATCTTGTTTCTTTCATTTGAATATTTATTACTCGCGAAACAGTAAAAATTTGATGTCAGAGATGATGCAGTCAAGCTACTGTTTAAATTGAACAGAACAGGAGTAACAATCTGGCATGAGCTGCATATGACACTGTACCCAGTAAGCCCCGAAAACTTGGTTCATGCCTAGTGCACAAAACACGTCCAGAATTGTCTCATTTTGTTGCCCTTTGCCATTGCTAAATAACTTTTAGTTTTAGAATTTATATTACTGCATCCTCCTACTACACAACTCTGCAGCATTTTGTTTAATATTTGCTTGGAAAATGTAATATTAATATAAATATATTTTAGTAGAACAAACAGAGATGCTATTAATACTAGTTGTGAAATTTCAATGGCGGCCACCCTTTATACATAGCATCGATGCATTGTTTACATACAGGTGTTTCTAATGAGTCATTGTGTAATGAGCCTTATGCTGTTTGTTTTTTTGTCAAGGTGACGAAAAATGCATTTTCTTTTGCAATTTTCTCGCAATCGATTGGGTTTTGTGCAGGAAAAGTTATATTTTTGCAAATCAATTAACCCAATTAACATATTTAATGTACATGTAAGTTCCGACCCCCATGGCAGGACCACTTTAAATTTGAAGTCTGAAAACTTGAATCAGTTGCTAAGGGAATTTATTCTAGCCTATTGCAATTTTGCTAAGCAAGGTAGGGAAATGAATCGCTAAACGACGTTATGCACAATTTTGGCATCACAAATTGCGATGCAAACCCAAACAAATTGCTCCCTGGGCCATATAGAGTAATTTAAATAGGCAAATGGTAGAAAATGTTTGGAATTGTCCTGTATTGTAAAGCTTACCATTTACAAGATTTGCAGCTGATTTAAGGTAGTAATAGAGACTGATTAAAAATAAATTTGCCAAATATGGTTTTGATGTGTGCAATTTATTGAATATTATAGGTTAAATTGGGGAAAATCAGGGAAAATCCAGAAATTTGGCCTCTTCAGGCATGTACAGTGTTACATGCACAATTTGAAAAAACTTAACAAGGTAATTGTGGACCAACAATTAATATGGCCTTTATAAGTATGTGACTGAACTTACTCTAAATTGACACATTTTTTCAATGTTTTACTGTATATGTATGTTATAATTTTTAAAGTATTTTTAGATATATATTTTTTGTTTTCTCATTTTTATGTATCATGCATGTATTCTTACTTTTTGTCCTATTTATAGATATATTTTTATATATATTTAAACTGGATTTTGAATAAACTTGAACTTCAACACTATAATCTTTCATTAATAAAGTTCAAGTGATTGAAGATCTTTTTCATTTCTTGTCTACACGTCGCAGTCACTGATTTCATCGTTGCTGTCGCTGTCACTCGTTATCAGTGTGGCTTCACTGTCACAGTCTTTGTTGCCATCTTCAGAGTTATCCACTTCTTGTGACAAATAAAAAACAAATAGATAAATAAATACAATTCAAAATTTAACATTCCACATTTGACTATGTACAAACACATATGATTATTTCCTGTCGATCAAATAATTAACTGTCCCTGCCATCTACAGGTCTATGTATTTCAATCCCTAATGTAATTTTCTTTCACAAATTAGGGATTATTTGACAGGTTTTACAACTAATTTGACTATTGTCTTAGCTTTTAAGCATTTAATAAAACTCACTGACTTTTTTTTAATAAAATGAACTGGACCTAATATAAAATGTTTAAATGACTTAAAATATCGGTTACTCACACATCGCACCGGGGCTTGCCACCTAGTGCGGGCAGCTCCCGAGCCTCTCCCTACTTTCCTCCACCTCCTTTCACACCTGGGTTTTCCTTTTTTTCTTTATTCCACTGTCCCTCCCTGCCCCTGGAGTATCTGCTACCTTTTTTCACCTCCCCTCTATATATATATTTGTTTGACTTCGGTCATTTTTCTTTTTCACCTTCACCCATTTGTTTCCATCACACTTATGCCGCTCTGAAACAGCAATTAGGGCACTGGGATACTTCATTGAAACATTTTTTGAGACTTCATGACTTACAAGCCTTGTAGATATAATGGGAGTCAATCATGGCTAAAAGTGTTGGGACAAAATTGCTCGAAAATTTTAAACAGCAATTTGCAATCTCCCCCATGTTATGTGCTTTGCAAAAAACCTGCTAAAATGCGACTTAAAATTGAGGGAGTGGGGATTTGCTTAATTATTTTTGACCACAATTGTAGTGCTAAAACAGAGTATGGTAGAGTACATCATGCACAATTGTTTAGAAAGGGACCTTGTGTGGTAGCTCAAAAGACTGTCTGTACCAGTTATTTTCATGCAAACTGGTGACACCTTCAAAATCTACTGTAAATGTTACTCAACAGATTTAGCTACAAGTAGCATGGGGCAGTACCAGGATATTTTGGTATTTAGAACCTAGTACCAATTGAATTTCAGGTACTTCGTACATATGTGAAAAAAGCTCAGAGAACTCTTACTTTAGTATGAGTTAGTGCTCAATCCTTCTCTGTAAGCGATTACATTCATATGGATCTCTAGCTCTAGTTTTAGCCACAAGTTTTAGTTTAAGCCACAAGTTCTAGCTTTAGCCACAAGTTCTAGCTTTAGCCACAAGCTCTAGCTCTACAGTAGCTCTAGCCACAAGCTCTACAATCTTGGACAATACTTGAGACACTCACGTACAATTTAAAAATTTAAAATATTCGTTCAATGTAGAATTTTTCTACATTACCTTCTTTTGAATGAACGGTAGTTTAAGTCAACTATATATATGCCAACATTGGGATGGGTGGGTAAGGGGAGTTGATGCTTGGCAGTGTGGAGGAGGGCAAAGAGGTGAAAATGAATTAAAATCATACTGTTAATGTCATCTATAAATAAACATTCACCATGGTCTACAATAATCCAATAGATATATTTTTTACAAAAAATAAAGAAGCAATTTTGACAACAGATTTAAGAGAAAGCACCATTGCATATTAAGTGTCTCAAGGAATTTTGTCCAAGATTGTAGCTCTAGCCACAGGCTCTAGCTCTATCCACAAGCTCTAGCTCTACAGTAGCTCTAGCCACAAACTAGCTCTAGCCAGTAGCTCTATATAGCCACAAGCTCTAGCTCTAGCCACAAGCTCTAGCTTTACATTACTAGCTTGAAACTTTAGCTCTACCTCTAGCCACACGCTCTAGATCTACAGTAGCTCTAGTCACAAGCTGTAGCCACAAGCTCTAGCTCTACAGTAGCTCTAGACACAAACTCTAGCTCTAGCCACTAGCTCTACAGTAGCTCTAGCCACAAGCTCTAGCTCTAGCCACAAGCTTTAACTCTTTATTACTAGCTTGAAGCTTTAGCTCTACCTCTACAAGCTCTGGATCTACAGTAGCTCTAGTCACAAGCTCTAGCACAAGCTCTAGCTCTAGCCACAAGCTCTAGCTCTAGCCACAAGCTCTAGCTCTAGCTCTACAGTAGCTCTAGACACAAACTCTAGCTCTAGCCACCAGCTCTACAGTAGCTATAGCCACAAGCTCTAGCTCTAGCCACAAGCTCTAACTCTTCTTTACTAGCTTGAAGCTTTAGCTCTACCTCTAGCCACAAGCTCTGGATCTACAGTAGCTCTAGTCACAAGCTCTAGCTTTAGCCACAAGCTCTAGCTCTAGTCACAAGATCTAGCTCTAGCCACAAGCTCCAGCTCTTCAGTAGCTCTAGCAACAAGCTCTAGCTCTACAGTATCTCTAGCTACAAGCTCTAGCTCTACAGTAGCTCTAACCACAAGCTATTGCTCTAGCCACAAGTTCTTGCTCTAGCCACTACTGTAGCTCTAGCAACAAGCTCTAGCTCTAGCCACAAGCTCTAGCTCTACAGTAGCGCCAGCAACAAGCTCTAGCTCTACAGTATCTCTTGCTACAATCTCTAGCTCGACAGTAGCTCTAACCACAAGCTATTGCTCTAGCCACAAGTTCTTGCTCTAGCCACAAGTTCGTGCTCTAGCCACAAGCTCTAGCACTAGCAACAAGCTCTAGCCACAAGCTCTAGCTCTACAGTAGCTCTAGCCACAAACTCTAGCTCTACAGTAGCTCTAGCCACAAACTCTAGCTCTAGCCACAATCTCTAGCCTCTAGCTCTACAGTAGCTCTAGCCACAAGCTCTAGCTCTAGCCACAAGCTCTAGCTCTACAGTACTAGCCACAAGCTTTATCTCTACCTCTAGCCACAAGCTTTAGATCTGCAGTAGCCCTAGTTTCTAGCTCTAGCAACAAACTCTAGCTGTACAGTTTCTCTAGCCACAAGCTCTAGCTCTAACCATAAGCTCTATCTTTAGCCACAATCTCTAGCCACAACCTCTAGCACTAACCACAACCTCTTGCTGTAACTTTAGCACAAACATGCATACAAATTCATTAATATTGATTTTTGAGCTTGGAAACGGTAATTTGTTTTAGTAGTAGTAACTTATGTCTTGGCCATCGGTAATTGCGAGTACTAGTACTAATGTGCTGGTACTTGTGTGAGTACTGGCATACCCACTAATGGTAGTTACAAGATTAATAGAGGTATATTACAGATGATAAAAACACATTATACAGATAATTTTTAAAGACTGCAAAAGCTTTAGATGTTTGCAAGCTGTCAGGGGATAGAAGACTTTCTGAGATACATTGCTGTACACTATGAAGTTATTTCATTCAGAGCAAAAAATCAATGCATAATTGATTAGATGCCTTTTGACATTGAGTTCCATTTTCTTCTTTTTTCTTTTTTTGTTTGTTAGAAATCACAACCTCCATACCCTGCCCAGCAACAGCCACCTTACCCGGAAGGAGGTCAGGCACCCCCAGCCTACGCGCCAGGAGCGGCCTATCCACCAGGAACAACGTATCCACCAGGAACAGCATACCCCCCACCTGGAGGACAGCAACCTCCACCTGGAGCACAGTACCCCCCTCCTGGAGGACAGCAACCTCCACCTGGAGCACAGTACCCCCCTCCTGGAGGACAATACCCCCCACCACAGCCGGGGGTAGTTGTGACAACTGTCAATGTGCAAGCGTTATCGTACCGTGACCAACCGTTGCAGATGCAGTGCCCAAATTGTTCAAACAATGTGCAGACGGAGATTTTCCGTGAAAACGGCACCTTGGTCTGGTTGCTGGTGTTGGTCATTGCATTAGTCTTTCAGTAAGTCGATGTTTAAGCATGAATCATACATTGGTATTATCCCATCTTTCAGATTAATGGACATGCAGCATAAAACACTGTAATATGTACTGAAGAAGAATCCAAAACAGGGCACGAATTTTCATAATTAAGGGGAAATAAATCACATGCACATTTGCCAACAGACAAGCATGTAAGCACACCAGATCAACAATGACAGACATTCTATATCATGATGTTATGGTCCATAATGTTTAGGACATAATTAGGACATCAAATTTAGGCAGATGCTGGGTAGCAACTATGACCAGTAAATATAACTGCCCACAATCATGGTATGTACTCACTAGAGAGTTGATGATTTTACAGAATCATGCAGCAGTGCTATCCATTCACCATCAAAATTTTAGTGTGAGCATACCAATGCATTTATGACATCAAAATACCATTCACAAGTTTGGAAAAGGGTTAAAACACAAAATTTGCATACAGAACCTACCGTACAGTGAAGTTGATCATTTGTATTTATCTTATGTTTAATTTGTATGCAGTTATGGTGGGGTGTTCTTTGTTCTACTGACAATTTAATGGTGTAATAATTAGTAATAAACAAAAAATACTTTTATTGTTAATAGACCGTATGTACCCATATTGTACATGTAGACCTTAAGTACCCATATAATACATGTAGGCTTTAAGTACCCATATAGTACATGTAGACCTTAAGTACCTATATAATACATGTAGACCTTAAGTACCCATATAGTACATGTAGACTTTAAGTACCCATATAGTACATGTAGACCTTAAGTACCTATATAGTACATGTAGACCTTAAGTACTCATATAGTACATGTAGACATTAAGTACCCATATTGTACATGTAGACCTTAAGTACCCATATAATACATGTAGATCTTAAGTACCCATATAGTACATATAGACAGTAAGTACCCATATAGTACATGTAGTCCTTAAGTATCCACATAGTACATGTAGGCCTTAAGTACCCATATATCACATGTAGACTTTAAGTACCTATATAGTACATGTAGACCTTAAGTACCCATATAGTACATGACCTTAAGTACCCATATAGTACATTTAGACCTTAAGTACCCATAAAGTACATGTAGACCTTAAGTACCCATAAAGTGCATGTAGACCTTACATACCCATATAGTACATGTAGACCTTAAGTACCCATATAGCACATGTAGACTTTAAGTACCTATATAGTCATGTAGCCTTCATACCCATATAGTACATGTAGACTTTAAGTACCCATATAGTACATGTAGACCTTACATACCCATATTGTACATGTATACCTGAAGTACCCATATTGTACATGTAGACCTTAAGTACCCATATAATACATGTAGACCTTAATACCCATAGTTTTCATGTAGACCTTAAGTACCCATATAGTACATGTAGACTTTAAGTACCCATATAGTACATGTAGACTTTAAGTACCCATATAGTACATGTAGACCTTAAGTATCCCTATAGTACATGTAGACCTTAAGTACCCATATAGTACATGTAGACTTTAAGTACCCATATAGTACATGTAGACCTTAAGTACCTATATAGTACATGTAGACCTTATGTACCCATTTAGTACATGTAGACCTTAAGTACCCATATAGTACATGTAGACCTTAAGTACCTATATAGTACATGTAGACCTTACGTACCCATTTAGTACATGTAGACCTTAAGTACCCATTTAGTACAAGTAGAACTTAAGAACCCATATAGTACATGTAGACCTTAAGTACCTATATAGTACATAGTACCCATTTAGTACATGTAGACCTTAAGTACCTATTTAGTACAAGTAGAACTTAAGAACCCATATAGTACATGTAGACCTTAAGTACCCATATAGTACATATTCTACCGAACAATGAACAAAATTTCAAAATGTATTCTATCATATTTCTTCCTGTGATTTTGTGGCTTGGAAACCATTGGATATGTCAGGAAAGTAGTAAAATAAAATCTTGTAAGAGTAATTATTATTTATAACTTACATCCTGGCTCTTAGCCTTCGTACTTCTCTCAGACTCCTATTTTCTTTTCTTCCTACCTCTGAAATGTTCTAACCTCTCAGGCACAATTTGACCGTCTCTGTGGTGATGCCATTAAACCCTCATCAAACAAACAAATAAACATTTACCACCTGAAGAAAGTTCAAGAATAAATAATTCAAATGTTCCTTAAAGTACATTAACAATTCTTCAGAATGTGAGGATGAAAGCACCAACCCTCCATAGTAGACTTACTACACCAGTCATTCATAGATTAGACAGAGGTATAAAGTTAAATATTCCCTTAACGGATTAAGATTTTAGAATGCTTTCTTCACCATTTTGTTCCTTTTAATGTACTCCTTCATATAATACGGACTTGTTTGACCCCTTAACTAATCCTCTAATATATTATATTCACATAGTGATGCAGAAAAAAATACTAAGTGAAATATATTTTCCTTTCAACAAAATGTCATCCCCAAATCTTTATGTTTTTCTTTGAATTTGTAGGTTGTGGTGTGGGTGTTGTCTGATCCCACTCTGCATCGAAGATGTAAAGGACGTTCGTCATACGTGTCCAGTGTGCAAGTACCAGTTGGGGCTGTTCAAACGGATTTGAAGAGTACAATGATCTCCTACGCTAAGAGTTTAAGACGTTGTCGCTAAGTTTTTTGACTCATTGCTAGAATTATGTATCTTTTAATCTTTTCTCCGTATTTGTGTCTTTATGTATATTTGAATTTGGAAACTAATCATGTAATTACTAACAAACAAATACGTAAGTAATTCACAGTAAGTGGACAATTCAATCCAGATATTTCAACACATGGTGTGAAATTTTATGTTGAACATTTTAAGAAAATTAAATGATTGAAGGTAAAGGTGACCCATTATAACAGTTTATGACTGAGATTGTGGAGATTGCAAGCAGGGATCTCCGAAGCATTCATCTAGTATGAAGAAATGCTAATAGTTACGCTTATATCGTGCAACAAGCAGCTCAAGATCAAGGCCATGATCATGACTGGAGCAAACCTAGGGGTGGTTTGGGGGAAGGGGGTGGGGGCAACAAACCTTTTCACAAAGTGTTCAGAAACCAGGCATGGGTGACCCTGCCTCCTAATCATTTGTCTCCCAAATGGTTGGATTAGGAGAACAATAGGTGATGCAGACAGCATACAATTTATCTGTATAATGTATTTAGATATTACAGAAAAGTACCAATGCGCTTAACAATATATGCAATATATACAAACTACTTTAAAAGATTACAAATCAGATAGAGTAAATACATTTTTCTATAAAATTCCACTTGCAGCACCATATCTGGTATAATTTGTTACTTTATTATAGCGCTTAGTAAAGCGATCAAACTATTTGTTGGTCCGTGATAGTGCCTTTCATAATAGTTTCTTGAAGAGATAATCTATTACTGTGGCTTTGTAGCCTGCAGCTATTAGATTACATGGCTCACGAGAAAAATGTGCTGTCCATGAAGTTTAGCTTTTGCTTGGCAAAATTTGTCGTTGACTTTAAACACAAAAACAACTCAGCTGGTTCTATTCATTTTTGTACAAGATCACTTTTTACAGAATATTAATTCAATTATTCTTGTAAAAATTTTACATTTTTTTTGTTATTATTGTAGATTGCCAGAGTCATAATTGCCACTAAAATTAATGCGTTGTAGTACTATTATGCATCTAAAATTAATGTATCGTAGTACTATTATGCCACTAAAATTAATTTGTTGAAGTACTATTAAAGAGGTGCAAGATTTTATTCTTCCTGTTTTCATCATTTGTTGAGTATGAATGATCCGTTTCTGAAGTGCAATGTGTCAGGTTGTCAAATAGGTCAAAATTCAACTTGGAAAGGGCATTTTAGGTGTCACAGTTTTTGTGCTTTAGAATTAATAGAATATGATGTCAACATGTAAGGATGCAGTACTGATAAGTTATAGATGTAAAACAAATGTTGACCATCAACTTTCAGCTGTTTAGAAAAATGAATATCAATCAACTCCTAGATCCTTTCCTATTCTGTAGATAATTTGAATGGTCTGTCACTTCTTATTGGTTGCTTTCACCAACATCCAGTTTTGATTGGATATCTTTAACCAATCGCATTATGTTTGTTAACCAGTTGCACGTTTAATTTCTTTTCAAGTGACAGCTCACTCCCACAACTGTGTCTTAATGCAACTCGTAATTAGAGCTCTCGTTAGATAAGTGAAGGCTTTGTCTTTTGTACAAATTTGTCATTTCTATCTTGGAGCTGTGTTCACATTAAAGGAAAGGTATCATCCCATAAATACGTTCAGAAGTGAACACCGATGTGCTGGAAATGTCACTTCTGGATTATAACTTTTCCAATTGATTGCGAGAAATCTGCAATTTTATCGATCATACAAACCCTGCACCGAACATAGGGGCCTACATGTGTTATCGATAACATCACAGATTTCTCGCACTCAAAGAAGGAAAATTGAAAACCGGAAGTGACGTTACCAGCACTGCGGCGTTTACTTCTGAATTTATTTAATGGGACGACACCTTTCCTTTAAAGGATGTTTTTCGTCAATTTTTATTTTCATATGATGGAGGACTATTACAGAAACAAATTGGTGAAATAATTATATTGATATCTTACTGTGATTAGGATTATTGCATGTCAAAGCATGTGTGTTGAAAATTAACTTGCAATTTACATTGTGATATCGTAATTGCAGATTCATGACAATTTTGATGTATTTCTTCGAAAATTAATTACCTCTTAAAAATTTTGGAAATATTTTGTGTTTAATTAGTGTTATTGGATATAATATGTACTTTACACAAACATGCTTTGCTTATCTGCTCATGTACATTACAATCAATATCACAGAAAGGTTTATAGAAATAAGCTGGTACAGAACATACATGTACATTAGAAAAATTGTATTGGATCTGCAAGTATGACATTGCACTGTTTACTGCACCGGTCACTCTACAACAAAATAGTGAAATCTTTGAAATGTAATAGCTCTTTAACGGAATAAGATATCAATGTGTTTTTGTTTTGATGCGATAACATCAGGAACCTATGCGGTCATGATGGCGTATGTGTGTATGTGACAGCCAGCTCATAAACACGATATCTCAAGAATGGTACAGTGGATTCATGTCATATGTGGTATACATACAGCCCATGGTCTGTAGATGTGCCCTGTTGTTTTTGGTGATGATGTCATGCATATTAATGAGTAGGCTAGGCTTAATGTAAAAATCTTGAAATAGTCATATTTTAACAACGGCATATCTGTTTTGTTTCATTTTGGTACAGTGATGATGTTTGCTAATGTGTACATATTTATGGTATAAAACCCGTTGAATTTCATTAGTATGCATAGTGGGCAGGGCTTAAGATGATTTTGTTAAAAAGAGCTTGTAAACACGATATCTAAAGAACGTTAAACTGGATTCAAGTCCTATGTGAGTCACAGATAGTTCATGGTCCATAGATGTGCCCTATTGTTTTTGGTGGCAATGTCATGCATATTTATTAGTAGATGGGGCTTAATGTAAAAATCTTGAAATGCCTATATTTTAACAACCGTATGTGTGTTTTGTTTCATATTTGGTACATTTGTGATGTTTGCTAGTGTGTACATGTTTATAGTATACAAACTTTGAATTTCATTAATATGCATAGTGGGTGGGGCTTAATATGATTTTGCTGAAAAGAGCATGTAAACACGATATCTAAAGAAAGATAAACTGGATTCAAGTCATATGTCATACACAGATTGCCCGTGGTCTGTAGATGTCCCCTATTGTTATTGATGGGGATGTCATGCATATTAATGAGTAGGCCTGGACTAATGTAAAAAAATTGAAATACTCATATTACATCAACCACATATATGTTTTGTTTCATAGTTGGTTCAGTTATGATCTTTGCTAATGTGTTCATGGTGTAAAGATGTTGAATTTCATTAGTATGCGTAGTGGGAGCTGGCGGGGCTTTATATGATTTTGCTGAAAAGAGCTTGTAATCATGATATTATTTAAAGAATGATAAACTGGATTCAAGTCATATGTGATACACAGATAGCCCATGATCTGTGGATGTGCCTTATTGGTTTTGTTGCTTATACCATGTATATTAATGAGTAGGCGGGGCTTATTGTAAAATTCTTTCAATATGATACATGAGCAACCGTATATCTGTTTTGCATCGTACTTGCTATGATAATGTTGTTAATTATTGTGCTCATAGGTCTGTCTATTTTATTGATCTGCACCATGCATGGTGGTCGTGGCTTATGAATAAATATCCTGGAATAAATAGTATGTCTTTCAGTTCCATTACTTCCAAGAGAAGTATTGAATTATTCTGGAGACCCCAGAGTAAAGCCGAGGTCTTCTCAGGTTCGATATGAGAACTGGTACATTAAATAACATGATGCAAAATATTGTAAATTTGAAATAATGTTCACAAATATTTAAGGGGCTGCTTACATAGGTCTTTCCATTGAATGTTTAAGTACAGGTTTTTTAGTGTTTATACATTTTTATGCATGTAAAAACATCTAGAATTGTATAAAACTGCATCAAGAAAAAAAATGGTCATCAGTAAGGTCATCACTTATGATCTTATTTAGATAAAAATTAGAATTACTTTATCAGCACAATTTCCAACATTAAATAACAGAAAGCTGGGTTGGAAAAACTGCTCGCTATAGGCAAGCTGAAAATAATTGTGTTGGATAGAAATATTTTACTATACAACTATTACTGTGGTACTCGTCCCAATTAATTAAGCCTCACCAATTTTTGGTGAGTGAGTTTTTTTTGTTTGTATTTTTCCAACCCTGAGAGAGAGTTGCAGACTTTATCTGAATTCTGAACTGCATAGTGTTATATTACGTCAAATGCGTGTGTTGGTTTCCCGATTATGGCTGATGAAATTTTAAAGAATTTTTAATGTATTGAAAAGTTGTGATGTATGAAAGAGAAGACAACTGAAAATCTTTCATTCAATTATTTAGATTTCTGTCCTAAATATCATTCTCTGAAAATCGTCAGACTGTTTTTTTTCTTCTTCTAAACTTTGATTGAGGGTAGAATTGAGATTCAAAATTTCTTATGCACTACTCCCATTCAATTAACGTCCGTGAAGGGTTGAAAAACAATTTGTAGGTCTTCTCTTTGTGATGTCACAAATTTCAACTAAGTTTGTATAATTTATCATGAAAAGGCCTTAAATTTATTTTTTAAAAGCTGTGAAATAGTCAATTTTGAACCAATTTTGATTAAATATCTTGCTATTTTCTTGGTTGATAGCACATTTCTTTCCATTTAAGCTCAAGTTGTTTTACCTATCCATAGATTTAAAAAAAAATGGAAAATGATATAATTCTGAGGACCAGATTGCATTTCATATTAGTAAGAGCCTGATTTTTAATAAGTTTTAACATAACTTTTGAAAGAAAACATTGTTGATGGATTGTTTTTCGTGACTTTCTTCACTAGTTTTGTTTCTCCTGTTTTCTAACTTCTGAATAAAATGTTCATCTTTCTTTGCGCTTAATTTATGCCTATAGCTATATCTGTATCTTACATAATGTGTTCCATCTTTCTTTGTGATTAAGTCATGCTTATATCTATATCTATATCTTACATAATGTGTTCATCTGTCTTTGTGCTTAATTCATGCCTATATCTATATCTATATCTTACATAATGTGCTCATCTTTCTTTGTGCTTAATTCATGCCTATATCTATATCTGTATCTTACATAATCGATACTCTATCAAGAGTACACTATCTTGAGGTTCTGTTCCTATGCTTCAGTGTGCACTTTAAGATATTTCAAGTTTTAATCGAAAAATATGTCGGTAATGATTAGTATTCTCATATTCAACGTAAGGTTTAGAATCTATGAAGGGTAGTTACAGTGGGAAATTGTATTCATTGTAGTTGAATAAGAGCACAAGATTAAAAAGAAAATACTGTCCTATTTAGAGAAGGTGTGAGTTATAACGCTTTCACAAGCTTTGATATAAATGACTGGTTTAAAATTTAAATCCTCTTTGTTATTGGGCATCTGAATCTGAATCGGTTATGTCGGCAAAAATCCTTCAAGAGGACATGAACGCCAACCGAGCATAAAAAGTATGAGTGAAAAATCTTCATATGAGATATGATTGTAAAGGTCATGTGGTAACACCTAGGATGTGACTCTTTGGTAAACCATAAGCTCTTTAGATGGCATGAATCGAGATGCCTTTAATCAGGTATTGGTAGACCTTTGAGAGACCAGGAATGGATGGCAAACCTTTCAAAAATGGGGTTTCAACCATCACAATTATGGTCTAACTTTTAGCTTTGAAAAGTGCTAAAAATGGTCAAATATCCACCGCAAAGGTTTAAGGTCCTCTTCACCCCCCCCCCCTCCCCCCCCCCCTCCATTTTTTCTACAGCAAGCATCTCTCCTATTCGTTTATTTAAGGGGTTCAACCCTCACTCATTTTCTCTGGAAGAAAGTCACAGATATCACCTTTTACCTTTCAATCCATTAAAAGAAAATAGAAATAGGAAATAATCTGTTTAGGTTGCAAATATGATAATCTGCTACAATTTGCAGAATTTAAATGACCTGTATTCCCCTCCCCACCCATCCCATAATATGTGGGGGAAATAATTACTGCCCCTGTCTACCATGTAGAACAGCAGTCAATTTATATTGCACATAATTTGTCTGAAGGATGTACATGATGTAGGAATGTATTCAGTATAGTACGATAGTATTATGCAAAATAGCAGCTTTTAGTTATCATTGCCTTTGTAGTTTGTGCATCTCAAATGGGATGTTCACTGTTTCTTACTGCTATTGTTATACAATGATATTGAGTAGAAGTAGATGTTTCACAGTATATGATTTATTTTTCGAAAAGGCTGTTTATTAAGAGGCTAAATGGATACTTCATTAAATGCTGATAGAAAGTAAAATAGGAATAGTTCGCAAAATGCAATTTTTGGTACTGAAACTTTTTTCTTAAAAGAAGTGTATTGGAATCTTAATCATGTTTGGGAAACAGTTTTGTTTCATTTTTCGAAAAGGCTGTTTATTAAGAGGCTAAATGGATACTTCATTAAATGCTGATAGAAAGTAGGATGGGAATAGTTCGCAAAATGCAATTTTTTGTACTGAAAAATTTATCTTTAAGGAAGTGTATTGGAATCTTAATCATGTTTGGGAAACAGTTTTGTTTCATTTCTAGCAAACTCCCTTTTAGCTTGGATATTTTTCTAATCTTTTTCTTACATTTTCAACTTATAACTTTTTTAAGGTATTTTCTTTGTAAATGTTTGATTTGTAAGAAAATACAAAGAGTATGAGTATTCACTACTAATGAATATTCATCGCTGTATTTAATATTCATGGTGTATTGATATTCATGTTGTATTTAAGTAAGATCACATTAAGAATTGCCTTTTTTAGATGTATAATGCTGAATGCAACACAAGGGCAATGGTTTGGAAAACAGACATAAAAAGCATATAGTAGTGTTTGGTTTGTTGATTTCTTGATGATAATAGAAATAATTTGTTCCAGGGGTGGGGAAATTTGCTATATGGTACATGATCTTCTGTGAAGGGTATTAAGCCAGATAGAAATTTTATATGCACCAGAAAGTGCTTTTAATCCTGAACATAATAATATTTAAACTTCTGTCAAAGTTTTAATGATTCTTAATGTATGCAAATGGTGTAATTTAACAAAGAAGAGACATTTTAACCTAATTTTTTACATTTTTGTGCTAAAGTTTAGTCACTGAAAATCATGAGGCTGTTTTCTCCTGCTAAATCTTGGTTGAATCATGAGACTTTTCTCCTGCTAAATCTTGGTTGAGGGTATGATGACATTCAGCTGCTCACATTCAAGTAACGTTGAAAAACAATTAAGTACCATAAGGAAATTCATAGGTTTTCTTGTGATGTCATGAACATTGAAAATGATTTGTATAGTTTTTAACCAATTTTGACGAAACTATTTTCATGGTTTATTGCATATTTCCTTGAAATTCAGCTTACCTTATCGTTAAGGTGTAAATATTTGTTTAGAATGTGTTGAATGCCTCTTTAATCCAAATCCATGGTTCATCTAAAAGGCCTCTCATATATGACAGAAAAAGATCTCTTTTTCTTTGTTTGGTTTACATTTAATAAGACATCACTCTTCGTGGCTCCTTTGGTGTGTATGGGACTTAAGTAGTTTAAACGTCTATTAATCATATCAAATTACACATTTGATATTTTACTTATGATTATGTTTTATTGCCTTATACAGCTATACTGTATTTAAAGGTCTGGCCAAAATCATTCCTCCAATCCAAGTGCAGGACCGGCCTCCCAATTTTGAAGTTAAGACCGGCCTTAATCTCCCTTCGGAGGCTGCTGGATCCAATTTTATGGCCTACAGCCAAACTCCCACTGCCGGGCCCATTTTAACTGCCTGCTGCAGCTGCACCCATTTTTAACGGCCTCTGCAGCCGGCCTCTTCTTCCTTAGGGGCCGCCAGCAGCATACTGATCCAGTATCAGTCGATCAGCAGGCCAGTCTGCCCCTGGATGTATTTTGTCCTGGTATTTTACATTTAATATATTTAATATCTGTTTTATTTTTTTGGTGACGACAGGTTGATTTTTCAAACTTATATTGTAGCCATGCATGCTGTATGTTTTATTGTATACCAATATATCTGATTTTATTGAGAATGTTGCTTTTCGTTATCTGTACTAAGAGAGATAATTATAGATTGATGCAAAAATCCAAATCAATAATTGTCCCTATATAACCCGAACTTCTCTTGTACCTAAAGCACCACAAAAACAGCATCTGTCACCCACACTCCCCTGCTTCTACAGCCCACCCCTCAACTCCCGTACCAGCACCCTACCCTCATAGTCATAGCTCTACCAACATTGCACATCTCCACCACCCAGTGGTGTTACCATCACGTTAAACCCAAGCAACCAGCACCAAAAATACAACAATGAATAAAAAGTTATTGTTTTAAAGAGCTGATGTTAGGATAGTGCTGGGCCAAAATATGTCTGAAAATATGGTGCAGAATTTTAGGAGCAAAGTATATTTTAAAAGAAAATGCATTTTGAGAAGAGTTGGCCTACATTTGAAAAATTAAACGAATGTGGATCATTATTCTGAACAGTATGTCTGTACCCCTGGAAAAATACATGGAACATATAGGAAGATTATTTTGAGAGAGGGCGTTTGGCAGTATGTGGAACCCCTCTTTTGAAATTGGGGATGGCTTGCGCACCATATTAAGCATGGGGGCATTAGAACATCCCCCTCACACACAAACACACACCCACATACACTTTATTCCAAAATTCTATCTTTGTATTTTTTTGTATCTTAGTGTGACTTCCCCTGTCAATAGAATCGGGGAAAATTGGATTTTATTACCACCCCCCCCCCCTTCCTTTATTCTCGATTGGCAAATCCTAGCAATGATAGCAAGGGCCCCATTTTTAAATGTTCTTGCAACGTGTAAAAATGAAGTGGAAGTTTTATTATAGGGGTAAAGATTATATAGTAACTGCAATGTGACACATTTCACAATTCTGCTTTTCAGCTATTTGAAATGGTATAATTATCTTTTAGAAAAGGCCCTTCTTCATCTTTGTATGAAAGTTGGGGATGTGTTATGATTCCGCCGCCACTGCACTGTTACACAAACTACCACTTTATAAAACTACTTTGCTACATGTGATCGGACTCTTGCTTTTATTGATGGAATAAGCATGGGCCATGCATGCCCCCAACAACTTATCGGGAGACTAGTACCATTTTGATCTCATCCCAATAACAAAGGCGTGCAAATTGATTTTGAAGAGTCAAGATTTCCTTCCAGGGGCGGGGGGCTTCAGTCCTCCCAATAATTTTATGAGAACGTGTTATTACGTTACCAGACCTAATTAGCCTCCTCCCCAATATTGTTATCACATGTTACCAGACCTAATTAGCCTCCCCCCAATATTGTTATCACATGTGACCTGACCTCATTAGCTCCCCCTCCCTTAATATTTTTAATGCTCCGCCGCCCCTGTTCACACCTCTTCTTATTCAATAAATAAGGAAATAGAGGTAAGAGTTTCCAGGGTAATGAAAGGGTAAATATTCCAAATGGTGCAGAAATAAATCGGCACAAAAACAAATTCTGGATAGGCTTTGCTTTAGCAATTTTGTGCTTTGATCTGTTGATCTTGTCGGGTCAACTTTAGATCTGTTGATCTTGTCGGGTCGACTTTAGGCACTCCTTTCTTCCTCTATGTGAACATCCAAAGACATTCACATCTATGAGGAAAATTCACAAAGGTCTGAGACTGTTTTACATTGGGACAGCAAATCATGTTCCAATTGTTCTGTTCCCGATACTGTTACAGTTTCATACTTTTTTTTCTAATTTGCAAGGACACTTTCAAAAAATTCCCTTTGCTAGTTAGAAACCTCTGTGCAATTTTTAAAGTGGTGGGAGAGGGGGGGGGGGGAGGCCTGAAGAAGTAAAAATGGCGAAAATAAAAGGCACCATCACATTCATATTAAACCCTGTACTAACTCTCAACCATATTGGTACAGCAGAGGCGTAGGAAGGGTCACCTTTCAGGAAGTGGGGTTAAGTTCCATCACTGACGTTGCTGCTAATTGGGAAAATTTCTCTCATTTTCGAGCACACAATTTTGGTGAATTGTTTGACAATTATCAGAAATTTTCGTTAATTTTGAGGCAATTTTCTGGAATTTGTTTGCATTTTTGGGTAATTTGCTTCAAATTTTGGTGAATTGCTTGACAATTTTTGGAAAATTATGTTCATTTTATCAGGTACTTTCCTTATAAATTCGATGAATTGTTTGACAATTTTGGGGAAATTTCGTTCAACTTTTGGCAATTTTTGAAAATTTTATTCATTTTTGGGCAATTTTGTCTAATTCTAGACAATTTTGCTTTAATTCTGAGGAAATTTTATCGAAGAACAAACCCCCCCATTCAAATATCTGGCTACGAGCCTGAAGGTGAAATCTTCTCAGGCCGTACTAATTTTTAAAAACATTTTGCACAGCAAAAAAGTGGGGGCTAATTCCCCCCCACCCAGACACTCCGTCTCCATGGTCCCTGCTAGAGTGTATGACTGAGATATGTCCAATTTCAATAGCGTGTAACTTTGATTTGGAGCCCCTGGCTGGGGCAACATACAATGAGAATGGTCCCCTTGTGCAAACTATGACTGGACATTTTGTCTCTGTTAATCTAAGTCTAAAATTTACCGAATTTCATTGATTTTAAGCTAGAAAATGATGCATATGAATGTTTCTGAGGATACATTTTCATAGTCCTACTGAGCTCAGGGCGGCCTTGCGTGGGCCCAAGTGGAGAATTTAGGGCGTTCCTACCTCACCACTGATGTCTCACTGTCATTGATATGAAGTAGGGATAATAATATTTCATTTTTCTATTTCCAGAATCTATTTCTAGATCTTAATCTTTCGTGGTTGCAAATTTTAAATTAGAATAAGATCAAAGGCCACTTGCAATTTTCGGTTGGAACAAATTTGTGAGGGGGATGGGGAATTTCCCTATCAGCTATGCCATACTGAGGTATGCTTTCAAAACATGATAGCTATTCATGGAGTTGCTGATCTCATCACCGTAAGCATACAGCATATGGGAAATAGCTAATACCAATAACTATGGTAGGGATTGGGGGGGAGGGGTCACTAACTCTGTGACGTTTTGACCCCATAGTTTAT
The DNA here is from genome assembly GCA_020152595.1 of Chiridota heheva. Classification (NCBI taxonomy): domain Eukaryota; kingdom Metazoa; phylum Echinodermata; class Holothuroidea; order Apodida; family Chiridotidae; genus Chiridota; species Chiridota heheva. The sequence continues at coordinate 1,066,762 of JAIGNY010002634.1, forward strand.
GGGACACAAGTTCATGTACCATGATACAAACAGGATTGGTATAGGTCTTGCACTTTCAGAATTTAAAGTGACACAAAATGGCACAAATTAGTACACAATTACCCCCTAAAATCACATATTTTACCTCTGACCCTTGACCCTAATCACTGAAACAACTAAAAAGTTTCTCATTTATTGCATCCTTCTGTAGGACACCATTCATGCTCACGACACACCATTCCATAACTATAGGGGGAAATGGTGAAAAGTGGTCAATAGCTGTGTGACCTTTCACCTTTTGACTCCAGAGTCTACAGGACACAAATTCATGTACCAGGGTATAATGGTACAACATAGGGTTGATATAAGTCTTGTACTCTTTTTAGTTTAATTAACATGGAGCAAAATTTGGCAAAAAACACTTATTTGACCAATGACCTTTGACCTTTTGACCTCTAATTATAAAAAAATAGAATGTTAAACCCTACCCATCTATGCAATTTGTAAAGATACCCAAGTAACTTCTTCAAAAGATACAGCCATCACCAAAAACTTGTTACTTTTGACCCCAGAGTTTATGGGACACAAGTTTATGTACCACAGTATCATGATGCAAACATAGGGTTGGTATAGGTCTTGAACTTTCGGAAGTTAAAGGTGGTACAAAACTTGTACAAATCAATACAAAATTACCCCCTAAAATCACATATTTGACCTCTGACCCTTGACCTAATCACTAAAACAACTGAAATTGTTCACATTTATCATACCTACTTTATGACACCAATCGTGCTCACGACACACTTACCATTTCATAACTATGGGGGGAAATGGTGAAAAGTGGTCAATAGCTCTGTGACCTTTTGACCCCAGAGTCTACAGCACATAAATTCATGTACCAAGATATCAGCTTACAACATAGGGTTGGTATAGGTCATGTCATCTTTTAGTTTAAAATAATGCAATATTTTGCATAAAAAACACTTATTTTACCTTTGACCCATGACCTTTGACCTTCAATTATTTTACATTTTTGTTCAAAATGTTGAACGCTACGCACCTATGCAATTTGCAAAGATATCAAGTAATTCCTGCAAAAGATAGCCATCACCAAAAACTTGTTTCATTTAACCTGTGACCTTTGATCTTTGTACCCCAAGACCCTAAAGATAAAAAATTCCGGTTGTACCCATCCACCAATTGTTGTTCATATGTGTATTACAGTTTTTGAGTTCTAAGTGACACAAAATTGAATGTTGCAAATGCGCAAGACACACACATACACCCACACACACACAAACCCACGGACAGACGCAAAAATCACCCATTTTTGTCCTGTCCCAAAAACGTATGACCCCTAACCCCTAATATGAGGCCATCGTATGAAACCCCCTAGTGGGCCCCACCAGCCCCGAATATCAAGAGGGGTGGCCATGTAGTGTAGGAGGTATAGGAGATATACAGCAAAGTGACTACAATTTCTTATCCTTATATATATGTATATATGGGTGATGAGATAGTAAGTCGAGGGTTGCCCTTAAAATGCGAGCACATAATTAAATTCATATGACTTAAAGATTTATTCAATTTAACATCCTTTGTACCAACAAGTTCTAAAATAATTTCACTTTATTTATGGGATTCGTGTACTGTGTAAGCAGGAAACCAAAATCTGCCAATCACCCATTTGCCACAGTTGTAACCAAGTCATATTTGTGCATGTCCGAGTCAAGTCAAATCACAAGTCACTCGTTGGCAAGTCATAAGTCATTTGCTCGCAATACAAGACAAGTAACAAGTCATTTGCTTGGAAGTCAAATCAAGTCACAGGTCATTTTTGGTAAGTCAAGTCACAAGTCAAGCTGGCGTAGCGAATTTTTGCTATCATGGGTGTGATACAATTAAATTGTATGAAAATCTACAACGATTACTGAAGGAAAATATCTAGATTACAAACTAAATCATATTTAAAGGTCTAGCTAGGGACATGAAGAAATTTAGATATCGGTAGAAAGAGTATACAACTCTGAGCAGATTATTTTTTGAGTTTGAAAGAAGGGTTTTAATTTATGCAAAATTTGTCATGTATGTGACTGGGCTGCTGGGCAGACAGCTCAATATCTTTATGCAATTCTTTAAATTTCCTTCCTAACTTTTCGTCACTGAAATGATAGAAAAGTCTATTCCTGCTAGAATTTCATTAGGAGGTGGTAAAGACTTTAATATTGCTGCTCTGCACTTGAAAGAATTATAATAGACATTTGAAAACAAAGGATTTAAACGAGAAAATACCAAGGTTGCCGTAATACATAACAAAATTGCCTGAGATTTAACATGGTCAATGTCTAACCGATTTTAGTGAAACATTTTGCTACTTTGATAAATTTTAATACATCTTAAAGCAATTTTGCTATAATGTTGCCGATCTATACGCGCTTTCTGTTTTGCTGACAAGTTTCATAGCTATGCTAAACAATTAGAAGAAAAACTTGGATAATCCTAAAGTAACTTTTTACAAGGCAACCCATCAAAACAAATGTCAGTTCTTGGGGCGGATTGTTACTTACGCCGTGCACGATCATTTAGTACTAAATCAGAACTGGGAAGCTGCATCACCTGTATAGTTGGAGGTGAGCAAAGACATAAAAATGAATTTAACTAATTCTCTTGTTTATATCTTACCTAGATCCATTTCATTTAAAAACGTTTAATCTATTCAAGCATTCTTGCTTCGAACATTTCTTGGTATAGAATTAGCTGATTAGATCCATGAGGTTGTGGCTTCTAAATAGCGTCTACGACATCAGCACTAAGTTAACATAGACGATATAAAATAATGTACAAGTGGGGGGCATACAAATTTGATGAAGAGGGTGGCGAAATAAGAGTTGTTTTTTTCCTTTCTTTTTTCTGTACACCTACCCGAAAACAATCTCTTTTATGCTCGAAGTTTGTTTACTCAAAAGCAGAAAGGGAATCAGTGGTTGATTAATGTACGCAGTTTTTAATTGTAGAAGCTAGTGGAACGTTTCCCCCATTTCACTACCCCTTTTTCGTGTCGTCACTGCCATATGAAACAAACTGTTGCAATTTAAAACTTATGGAATTGAATCTGAATAGGTTAAATCGGCAAAAATCTTTCTAGAGGACATGAACGCCAAACGGGCGTAACAAAAGAGTGAGAGAGAAAAAATCAGTTAACAATACAAGTGTTAGAAAGTTCTGAGGTTTAGCTTAAGTTTGTCATCATCTTGTTGTTCAGCCCAGAACATGAGGACGCATGATGAAGCATTCATGAGGCATAATTTCCTTGACACCCCAAGGTCCTCCAAATCCAACATTGAAAAAGGTGAGAAGTTGAGGAAGGAAATATTCAAGAAAAATACACTAAATACCTCTTATAAAGTTGAATAAGCTAGTTCATGGTTGCAAACGCGCATGCCCGGAACTGATTATGGGGTCAGTTCAAGTGTTAATAACAATCAGCGCGATACGGTCCAAACATATGTAAACCAAAGCTTTCTCTGTGTTAATTATACCACACAATGGCTTTGTGGGGACATAGAGATGGATGTCATGTGGGACATAGAGATGGATGCCATGCGGGACATAGGGAAGGATGCCATGTGAAACATAGGAATATGGGACATAGTGAGGGATGCCATGTGGGACGGAGGGAGGGATTCCATGTGAGCATATGAAGGAATGATATGTGGCACATAGGTAGAGATGCCATATGGGACAAAGAGATGGATGCCATATGGGACATAGCGAAGAATGCCATGTGGGCACAGGGAAGGATGCCGTGTGGTAAATGGGTGGTATGGCATATGGGACATATGAGTGCATGGGATGCCATTTGGTACATCTTTAGGATGAGATGCCATGTGGGACATAGAGATGGATGTCATGTGGAACATAGGAGGGTGGGACATGGAGAGGGATGCCATGTGGGACAGAGGGAAGAATTCCATGTAAAGCATATGGAGGAATGACATGTGGCACATGGGTAGGGAGGCCATGTGGGACAGAGATATATGTCATGTGGGATATAGGGATGAATACAACGTGGGACACAGGGAAGGATACCGTGTGGTACATAGGGTGTGATGGCATATGGGACATCTGAGTGGGATGCCTTTTGGTACATCTTTAGGATGAGAAGCTATCTTTTTTGACATAGAGATGGATGCCATGTGGAACATTGGAGGGTGAAACATGGTGAGGGATGTCATGTTGGACAAAGGGAATTCTATGTGGGGCATAAGGAGGAATGACATGTGGCACATGGGTGGGTAGGGATGTCATGTGGGACATAGAGATATATGTCATTTGGGACAGGGGTGGGATGATATGTAGGATATAGGGTGGAATGTCAGATGGGACATGGGTGGGGTGGATAGTGGGATGTTTTTATAATGGGACTTGTGATATGTGTGTCAATTTGAATCAGTATGCGAGCCATGACGGTATTTATTGTTCTAGTTTAATTTAATGTTGTTATATACATGTGGCATCCCACCCTATGTCCCACATGTCATCCCTCCTTACGTCACACATAGCGTCCCTCCCTATGTCCCACATGTCATCCCTCCCTATGTCCCAAATTTCGCTCTTTCCTATCTCTAAGATGGCATCTGGTTCCCAGTGGGACATGTCCCACATTACCCACCCTTTGTTACACATGGCGTCCTCGCTATGTGCCACATGGCATCCCTCCCTATGACCCACATGGCATATCCTTATATCTTACTAGTTACATGCCTTCCAACCATGTCTCAAACGTCATCCCCACCCTATGTTCTTGTCTATGTCCCACATGGAATCTCACCCCAACGTATGTCCCACATGGCATCCCAACCTTGTCCCACATGACTTCCAACCCAGTTGTCCCTCATGGCATCCCACACGATGTCCCTAATGAAAAGAACATCCATTTCGAAAGCACAAATACATACATGTAAGGGCACCTAATCCACTCATATATTAATGGAAAAAATGGGAAGTAACAGAAGATTCAATGCGTGTCAGTGATGCTTATGGCAAGACATTCTCAATTGACCTCTTGACCTGCATTGCGCAATACATATTATCGTTAACATGAACAGGCTTATTGTTCAAACAGCTTTTCAATATCTGAATATATAGCTAGAGCTTACACGCTCACAAAAGTATCGATTATATAACGACGACGACGAGTAAACACACAATTACAATGACGGGGTCGTCGCCTGCGTATTCGGTTATGATAGTAACAATGCTTTCACGAAACGCTTAATACAACCCGGACGAGAACACAGGTACGACATACGGACAGACATAACATCGACAACCAAGTCAATGTCCACGGCCTTTGATAACCAGTTGTGGTGCACTAGCGTATCTACCCAACCCAGGCTTGAACCCAGGGCCTCGTGGTCTGTAGACATGTATGGTAACCGCTACACCACAGCTAGTAGACAGATTATATAACCTTTCATCCAGTCGTTTCATATCATTCATCTTTGATACCTTAAACTGTAGTAAGCCCATGTGCGTTCTCTTTTGTACAGCATAAAGAATCTCCCAATGAAATGTACGGTATATGGGCATATGGGTCCAGTTTGTGCTGCAATTAAATTGTATATCCTGCAATAAAAACATCTAAAACTTCTTTCATTTCTTCCAAGCCATTTATTCTTATAATGTTTTCAGTTTTTTTGTGAAAATGTTTAATGTTGACAAGTCAAATTTCTTCAAGTCAACTAAAGTCAAGTCACTTGTTCGCAAGTCAAGTCAATTCACAACTCCACAAGTCAAAAAACATGTGACTCGAGTCCGAATCAAGTCCAAGTCAGCGATTCAAGCCAACAATTCTGTACTTTTTGATTTAAGATACGTATTTACCTGTTTTATAGTTTTGTAGGACAATTATCAAATCTCGCCCCCAGTTTTAAATATCTTCCTAAGCCACTGATACATATCGTTTTTAATATTGAATATCTTATGTAATCTAATTGCGAATCTCTCTCCATGGCAACGAAACGCTTCAAAGAAAAAATCTCCTGGCAACAATACTGCTTGGCGCTTTCATAAAATCGTATGCCTGAGACGTAAGTTAATATTTATGCATTATTTACTATTATATTGTACACCTTTGTTTAACTGTTGATTGCATGTTTCAGGTATAGTGACGGTAATGAAATGTGAAGGAACACTGTTTCTTTCTCTCCTGCTCAAGATTCAGGGGTTGGAATGAGTCTTTTACTGTACTTGAATTAATATTAACAATCAGCCTGGGCGTTTAGAATTTAGATTGTAAGAGGAGTGGATAAACGAACAAACTTGACAAAAGAAGGGATTGATGCGACCGTTTTGTTTTTCACTCGGTAAATTATCGATATTTCGAAACCAAGGGTAAGTGTAACTATATACCAGGACCGTAAGAGACCTTAGATTATTAGAGGGGCCGAGCTCTAGTCTTTGATTCAAATTGCATTATCTAGCTTATAAATATGATATACATATGGATTTACTATATCATTTTCAAAAATTATTGTGTCTGAGGGCGGGGGAGGGAGGAGGGGCGGGGCGCCCCTCAGCCACATAAATTCTATGGCCCTGTATATTTATCTATACTCACCGATAGGGGGCAAGAGACCTGATGCCTCATGTAGTCCATCGGGAACGAATGTTGAAAATAGTTTTTCAGAAATATTTGGGATATTTTCATATTTTTTCTGAAGTCATCATTATACTATTATCAATTTCAATAGCGCATTACAGACATTAAATATGAACGACAGAACGAATGCATTAGGAAATAAATATAAAATTATTCATAAAAAACTATAAAAAAAACGTATTTAAAACCCTTAATATTTATGATTGTTTAGAAACCACTCAAAATTTGAAAAGCAAAATTTCTACAAGTAATTTTTCCCAGTAACTGATCCCATTCGGCTCTGTGTCACAAAGGATGGCATTTCCCAAATTATTATCAATGTACCATTTCCAGTCGCCGGAGAGGGGAAGGGATTATTTCGCCCTTGTAGCAATGCAATCGTCAGTATTTAGCCCATCTTACTTTCTTATATGTTTATTTCAACTCTTTCATCTTAAGCTTACAGCAAAAGAACTTCTAATAACAGACTGTAAATACATGCAGGTATACCACAATTGAGAGCTAAGTTCACGATGGTAAGTAGTTTGGAGGTCTTTTCTGTAATCTTTGATTATCTGGTTATTCACGTAGCCATGTATGTATCAAGATATAATGTATGTGCAAGGATACAGAAGTGAGCAATGGTGGCTGGCCATAGGGGCAAAGGGGTGTTTTGGAGATTTGAAAATCATTGTTGTTTGTATTGTATTTTATCATACGTATATAGTACAGAAATGTACCCAACCCCTCCCGGGTCCCCTGGTCATGTTTTGTACCTCCAACTAAAATCTGTTACAGCCGCAACTGGATGATGAGTGAAGGAACAAAAGGAAACTTTGTAAAATGCATGAAATGTTACTCTCCATTGCTGCGCCGACGGTAACGACATTTAAACTCTCTGTCGTACAGCTACGCCAACGGTAACGACACTTATTCTCTCTGTCGTATAGTTACGCCAACGGTTACTATATTTATGATGCTCTCCATCGTATAGCTATGCCAACGGTAACGACACTTATTCTCTCTGTCGTATAGCTACGCCGACGGTTACGACATTTATACTCTCCGTCGTATAGCTACGCCAACGGTTACGACATTTATGCTCTCCATCGTATAGTTACGCCAACGGTAACGACACTTATTCTCTCTGTCGTATTGCTACGCCAACGGTTACGACATTTATACTCTCCATCGTATAGCTACGCCGACGGTTACGACATTTATACTCTCAATCGCATAGCTACGCCAACGGTTACGACATTTATACTCTCCATCGTATAGCTACACCGACGGTTACGACATTTTTAAACTCTCCGTCGTATAGCTATGCCGACGGTAACGACATTTAAACTCTCTGTCGTTTAGCTACAATGACGGTTACGATATTTACACTCTCTGTTGTATAGCTACGCCGACGGTAACGACATTTATACTCTCCGTCGTATAGCTACGCCGACGGTTACGACATTTAAACTCTCCGTCATATAGTTACGCCGACGGTTACGACATTTAAACTCTCCGTCGTATAGCTACGCCGACGGTAGCGACATTTATGCTCTCCGTCGTATAGCTACGCGGACGGTTACGACATTTAAATTCTTCGTCGTATAGCTACGCCGACGGCTAAGACATTTATGCTCTCCGTCGTATAGCTACGCCGACGGTCACGACATTTATATTCTGCGTCGTATAGCTACGCCGACGGCTACGAAATTTACACTCGCCATCGTATGGCCACGCCAAAGGTTACAACATTTATACTCTTCACCGTATAGCTACGCCGACGGTTACGACATTTATGCATGCTCTCCATTGTACAGCTACGCCGACGGTTATGATATTTATGCTCTCCATCGTATAACTACGCCGACGGTTACGACATGTATGCTCTTCATCGTATAGCTACGCTGGCGGTCACAACATTTATATAGAACCACCAAATTAAGCATTTTTTTTTTCTTCAAGTGAAGAATTGTTTTGTCTGAATACTATTCTCTAATTTTGATTTTTTTTATAATAAATCTCATCTATTCCTTCATCATTTTGTTTTCCTTTGGGAAATATTTCCTTTTCCTCAAATGTTTATGCTTAACGACGACAAGTGAACACACAATTACAATAACGAGGTCGTCTCCTGCGTAATCGGTTATGATAGTAACAATGCTATCACGAAACGCTCAATACGACCCGGACGAGAACACAGGTACGACATACGGACAGATATAACAACGACAACCAAGTCAATGTCCACGGCCTTTGATAACCAGTTGTAATGCACTAGCGTATCTACTTAACCCAGGCTTGAACCCAGGGCCTCGTGGTCTGTAGACATGTAGGATAACCGCTACACCACAGTAGGTAGATAAATGATGCTCATACTTTACATACCGAAAAAGTCAACAACAATAACACAAAGAAGCGCCAACAGAGAATGGACAACCTAACTTTTTCAGATTTCTTTTGCTCTTGTATTTTTGTCAAGTACTATTTTTCAATTGTTCGGTGTCAAGGGGCATAAAACACATACAATGCTGATAAATTAGAAATAATAATGTTAGATATATATATATATATATATATATATATATATATATATATATATATATATATATATATATATATATATATATATATATATATATATATATATATATATATATATATATATATATATATATATATATATATATATATATATATATATATATATATATATATATATATATATATATATATATATATATATATATACATATATATATATATATATATATACATATATATATATGTATATATATATATATATATATATATATATATATATACATATATATATATATATATATGAATATACATATATATATATATATATATATATATATATATATATATATATATATATATATATATATATATATATATATGTATATATATGTATATATATATATATATATGAATATACATATATATATATATATGTATATATATATATATATATATATATATATATATATATATATATATATATATATATATATATATATATATGTATATATATGTATCATATATATATATATATATATGTATATATATATATATATATATATATATATATATATATATATATATATATATATATATATATATATATATATATATATATATATATATACATATATATATATATATATTTATATATATATATATATATATATATATATATATATATATATATATATATATATATATATATATATATATATAAATGTATTTATATATATATATATATATATATATATATATATATATATATATATAAATGTATTTATATATATATATATATATATATATATATATATATATATATATATATATATATATATATATATATGTATATATATATATATCTATAAATACATTTACATATATATATATATATATATATATATATATATATATATATATATATATATATATATGTATATATATATATATATATATATATATATATATATATATATATATATATATATATATATATATATATATATATATATATATATATATATATATATATATATATATATATATATATATATATATATATATATATATATATATATATATATATATATATATATATATATATATATATATATATATATATATATATATATATATATTTATACATTAAGTGGTCTACCAATCTGCCAATTCATGGTATGAGATGCACTGCTACTTGAAGTCAATTTCAAACATAACCATATTCCTGTTGTAGATAAAATAACTTCACCCTTTCTTTTTCATACCGTTAGGCACAACAACCCCCGCCGTACACAGTGGGTCAACTACCTGGTGCCTACCCACCAGAGCAGTACCAGCATCCACCAACCATATGCCAAGCCCAAGCAGCACCCATACAACAGCATCCCGTCACCCATGTGGTTGTAACAACTAATGTCCCAGCCGTCTTTAGCGGAGGTTCTCAATTTGGAAGTGTCCCTGCGAATGTCCAGTGTCCGAGCTGCCTGAATAATGTGACGACTTGCTGTGTCTATGAGACTGGCACCATGGTCTGGCTTGCTATCCTCTTGATCGCCATAATATTTCAGTGAGTAATCCTTTTCAAGAGTCGGGGGCGGAGGACTTTATACATGGGGCACCAGTATACAGGTGCACCTGCATGCGGAGAGGGCAATGAAAGGACTCCATATCATTATGATACACTTCATGTAGCGCATTGGCATATGGGCGTGATTTGCCTTCCGAAACTATACTATCTCACTATGACATGTATGAGAGCAAACTGTGTAAGTGGTGACCTATAAGATACACAGATATATAATCGTATGATAAGTGTGTGGGGAAAGGGTAGGGCCCACGGGGTGATTTAAAACAATTACGATTACGTTGCTCTTGTGTAATATTATGATATAAATATTCAAATAAGCCTTTACCTCCTCGCCCGATGGGCAAGGTCATTCTAAGGGTTACTTCTCAGGAGCAAGACACCTCAAATTTCCTGGTTACAAGCGGAACAACTGATAAATTAAGTGTTTATCAAACGTTGCTATTATTCGGGAAATCTCCTTCAATTTTAAATGAAATATGCTTCACTCATACAGTCTTCTTCAATATTTTAGAACAGTCTCCATTTTTGGGAAATTTTATTCCATTTTTGGAAATAATGCCAACAATTTCTTTTAATTTTACCAACCTTTTCAATTTATATTAATATTTCCCTTCAACTTAGCCTAAAATACGACATGAAGGGTGCTAGTATTTGACCGGAGTGGCCCATCTTGACACCCCCCTCCCCCCTCCCTTCCTTTCATTTCCTTCGCCCGCTCTTTCGGAACTGAAGCCTCCGGAGCTTGCATTACGCCGCTTTAAATGTATTTTCATTCAATAACCTGCTGCATCTCTAATTAATTTTCGCTTATTTCGAGATAGTATACCGGTGTAAAAGTAAAATTTGCTCCCCACCCTCAGTAAATTTTGGCCCCCCGGCCCTTATTTCCTAGGAACTTTGGGCCTACCAAACAATTAAGCCGTAGCCATCCAGTAAATTTGGTCCCCCCTCATAGTAAAAGCGGTCCGCTAGGAAATTTGAGCCCCGACTCTTCTTTCCTATGAAATTTGAAGACAACAACTTGTCCCCCTTTCGCAAGAAAAAGCCTATTTTCTCCCTTCACACTAAATCTCACTGCCGTTTTGCGTAAAGTATGCCTTTTTTCTTCTTTAGTGTATTAGCTTATCACTTCTTATCACTTTTAGCTTATCACTTCAGTACACAAAATTAATTGTAGGAAGCGTACAGACACATCAGTAAATTACCTAGTAAAATCAATCCGGAGGAGACCAAATTCACTAGACATTCCTTAGAAAATAAGGTCCGTGGGCCCAAATTTACGGGGGGCAAAAATTACTATCACACCGGCCATAATCTGATAATGTACAAAAGGTCTAAAGAAAGCATATATATGCATAGCTATTAGGCGAGGAGGATTTCACCTTCCTTTGCTTTCTTTCCAGTTGGGAAGTAAAATTAGGAAATTATTGAAATAAAATTATAAACTTGACAGAAATTTTGGTAAAATTAAAGGAAAGTTTTAATAAAACTGAAAACAAACATGGTAACATTTCTTGAAAATAGAAGATTTTCCAATAATAAGAAAGTAGTAACGTTTAAAGGAAACTTAATTTACCAATGAAATTGTTCCGCTTGAAAACGGGTACCGGGAAATATTGGGGCTCTTGCCCTTGAGGGCTCTTGCCCTTGGGGCTCTTGCCCTTGGGGCTCTTGCCCTTGGGGCTCTTGCCCTTGGGGCTCTTGCCCTTGGGGCTCTTGCCCTTGGGGCTCTTGCCCTTGGGGCTCTTGCCCTTGGGGCTCTTGCCCTTGGGGCTCTTGCCTTTGGGGCTCTTGCCCTTGGGGCTCTTGCCCTTGGGGCTCTTGCCCTTGGGGCTCTTGCCCTTGGGGCTCTTGTCCTTGGGGCTCTTGCCCTTGGGGCTCTTGCCCTTGGGGCTCTTGCCCTTGGGGCTCTTGCCCTTGGGGCTCTTGCCCTTGGGGCTCTTGCCCTCTGATCAGAATGGTCACCATTCCGTCTGTACCTGACAGAAACGGCACGCATCTTGCTTTTGATATCTTTTGTTATTCACTTCGAACGTATAAAAGTCGATGTGCCATTATCCAACTGTCCAATGGAAACACTCTTGTCTCCCTCCCCTTGAAATGTAAAGTTTGTTCTTCTTCTTTTGCAGATTGTGGTGTGGGTGTTGCCTCATTCCTCTGTGCATTGACGGTTTGAAGGATGTCCGCCATATTTGCCCGATTTGTATGAATCATTTGGGAATCCACAAACGACTCTGAATACTGCTAACGAAAAGGTTTGCTAAAAGAACTCGTTCAATGGTCAAGCAAATTCCTTTTATATAAAAGGGGATTTCAAAACAAACAGAATGGTGAAGAAAGCATTCAAAAATCTTAATCCGTTAAGGAGCTATTTCAGTTTAAAGTTTGGCATTATTTGAATTTAAACGACCAAAATCAGACTAGTTGTGACATCATATCTTTAAATTCCCCATAAGTCTTTATGTATTCTGTTATATTTTGTCCT